>WYDI02031859.1:20203-51032 GCA_009867235.2 Psittacus erithacus | reverse complement strand
CAGTAGCTACAAACATTGGTATTATCAGTACTGTTCTCAGGCTGAAAGTTAGAAACACAGTGCTGCACCAGCCACTATGAAGCAGAAAAAATGACTGCTACTGCTGAACCCATGACACACTGCTTCTCTGCTGCTCTCAGAATCTGTATGGTGTACATCTTCATGACTGACAAATGCAAAAGAAATATGCCAGAGGCATATTTCTTGCTGCTGAAAGAAGAAATATGTGCTTTCACATTTGAACTGTCATCTGTGAGCTGTTAACAGGGTATGAAAGAATCAGGTACAGCATGACTGTGTGTAGCCCACTCAGCTACAATAGCTGAACAGATCATAGAACTATAGAATGTTTTGGGTTGGAGAGGACCTTAAGATCATCTTGTTCCAATCCTCCAGCCATGGGCAGGGCTTCTTCACACTAGACCATTTCACCCAAGACTCTGTCCAATCTGGCTTTGAACACCGTTGGAGATGGAGCATTCACCACTTCTTTGGGCAGTCTGTGCTAGTGCCTCACCACCCCCACAGTAAAGAACTTCTTTCTTATGTCTAACCTGAACTTTCCCTGTTTCAGTTTGAACCTGTTACCCCTTGTTCTATCACTACAATCCCTGATGAAGAAATTCAAGCATTTAACCACTCACACAGACTTCAAGCTATCAAGGAAAGCAACTATAAGTCACTTAGTAGATAACTGTATTGGTCATGAATCACAATATATGAACTTAACTGTCCAAGATATATAAGCTATTAAAAATCAGAAGATGTAATCAGCAAGAAGTAGTGAATTGCCAAGAATGTATCAGAAACAATGAAAAAGTTGAGCTTAGAGAGAAACAAAAGTAGCTATAACAATAACAGGGCCAGGGACCTGCTTTTGTGACAAGATGCTCTTCAGTTAAGCGTAATAACAAAAAACTTTAGGCAACTTCATTAAAGGAAAGTTTAGTCTATAGCATTCTGCATTTGAAAGCCTCACTGTGCCCCTTGCTAGTTATTTTTTTTTCTCACAAAACGTAGGATAACAGCAGAGGCAGCAAATGTAGAAGAAGCAGCTGTCAAAACAGTTTGAAAGCTCCTCCCTCAGGAAACATCTCCTGGGAGCTGCATTTTCTAGGAACCTCTTCTGGTGGCTTGTTTCTGCCAGTGGAAGTTAACTGCTGGAAATGTTATCTAGAGAAAAGCTTTTCTTACTACAAGGACTGTCAACATGTGCACAAGGGCCTAGGAAGATTCTGGGACTTCCATCCTGGAGTCACTCAAGACTTGACTAGACATGGCGATAAGTAGTCTCATCCTGTCAGTTCTGCTTTGGGTGAGAGGCTGACCACTTGACCTCCAGACATTCATTCCAGCCTAAATGATTTGAGATCTTCCAAACTGCTTGCTAATAGCATAACACTTAAAATATTTTGAGTAACCATCACTGTCCTGTCTGGAACCTGGAATTATTTGCAAGACCTTAAAACAAATAAAGGCAAAATCCTGCCCTACTGTCTTTTCAAAGTATGTCTAATCTAAAAGTCAAAGTGGCTTTTGTTGATGTAGTGCCATTAGAGATTTTTTTGAAAAAGATTTCTGCAATGGCTAGGAGAACATTAGTTTGGCTAGAATTAATCTGTTGTTGTTGAGTGTTAACAATGTCTTTATCTAACCAGAGATGTCCCCCTTTGTGTTTTACAATACCTGAGATAGTTGTGTATCTGATGTTATTGAGCTCAGTAACACACAAAACTGATACTGCCAGGGGTTACTTGAGTTAGGGTGAGTGAATTTTGTTGCTCCTTTTATTTCTGTTGTTAGAGGGAAATGTATTAAAGAATATAGAAATGTGTGTGTGTTTTTAACACTGCATTTTATTGATGTTTCATACAGTAGAGTCTGATAAATAAACAGAATTTATAGAATTATAAAGCTAGTAAGCAGTCTTTTCTCATTCCTACTTTTATTTGTGTTCTATACCTGCAGAACTGAGAGACTTCATGCCAACCTGATACATTACTTACTGAAGAATCTTTCCAACAGATAAATTCAATAATGAAGTAGTTGGAAGGCCTGTATACTCACATTCGTAAATGGGAAATGTAACAGCAATGGCATGTTGTTATTGATTTTGTACTAAGCTTCACTAATTAACTAACTAATAGGCCAGCTGGAAGTCAAAAGGAGGCGTTTAGTTGTTTGGGTTTTTTTACACACAGGTTGAGAGAAGCAACATTACTAGTTGAAGTATTGGAATTTTGTTTTATTTCAAAAGTATATGCTGGAAAAATAAACCATTCTCAAAAAACTGTGTAGAATTATTTTCCACATAGGCAATAAATAAGCTGAATCTCTACAATGAATCTTTTCCCTGCAGAAAGGTATATGTTTCTGCTTGACTTGTTTAAATTCATTTTCTTTACTGGGAATGCCATCCATTATTTTGACATATTTTATGGTGAGTAAAAATCCTTGATTGCATCTGCATACTAAAAGGAGGAGTTTTTCCACTTTTCACAAGAAAACCCATCTTCAAAAATGTCAGAGGCTATTTAAATGTCATTACTTGTGAAATACTTTGAGAAGGCTCTAAAATGAGCTTTTTTTGAGATGTCAACTCTTGAAAAAATAATAATGATAATAAAAATGTATCTGTCTAGCCACATTGGAATCACTTTTATACAGGTTTTCTTGTTTGCATATGAGAAAAAGTATTAGACAAGTGCTCGAAGCCAGAGTGTCACCACAAGCAAACACATTTGAACTTTTCTCACAGAGAGAAATTCACAGGTTACTTCATGAGAAAGATTAATTGGACTTAGTCTGGTTACTTTCTCATGGATAGAAAAAGAGGATGCAAAATTGCTGCTATGTTTGCTTGGTTTTCTTTACTGAAATTTCTAATATACTGGTGGAAATTATGAAATATTTTAAGTTGCTTCACAGATTTATTATCTGTTTTACACAAAAATCTAGTACTCAGTGAATCTCTGCTACCTTATGTATGTAGAGCTGACATTTTGGAACAGTAACAGAAAATTGTGGGGTTGTTTTGTACTGTTGGATATATTTGTGTATCATTCTGGGGACTTTAGCAAAGTTTCAAATATTTATTTACTACTATTTAGGTTAATAAATATTGAGGTAAGATTTTAGAACCACTATGTTCATCTTGCTGTGAGTTCCTTTGCCATAGAAGCTATAGAACTTCTGTGACTGAAGATCAACAGTGGTGAGTAATTGCTTCTTCTAGAAAACTACCCTCAAGTCATGAGTTTCTTATTTTCATTGATGAACAATGCTTAGTAATCTATCTCAATAGCTAATTGCACTGTCTTTTAAAAAATAAGCAAAACAATTTATATTAAAATTTAATCCAGAACTGGTACAGATCCCATTATATCTTAATTTGAGAAATAGAAGAGGTTTCTTTGTCTTTTATATCCAGATTGTATGCTTCTCTTTAATGAAATAAATTGAATGAACTTCTTAGCTCTCTGTAACTCAAAGTTTATGATTCTTTAATTGTTCTTGAGGTTTTATCTGGGTTTCTTTGGTTTATTGTTGTTTTTTTGATTTTTTTTTTCCCAAATTTATTGATATTCTTCCTGAAATGTGGTCACTTGTATGTAGCTGTCTGATAGTATTCGCATCCCTAGCACAGAATACACAGAAGTGATATAACCTTTCTTCTACTGCCATGGCCTACAGTTCACTGTGTGATAATGTTGTCTTCATGCAGGCTAGATGAAGTTGAAACACAGTAGTGCCTAATAATCCCACTTCCTGATTTTGAGAAAATTAACTTACATTTACATATCTGTTTGAGTACACATGGAGAAATTCCCTGCCTCCAAGAAATTCTGAAAATGTCTTGAGCCTTCCTGAAGCTCTTGAGAAACTACAAGAGCAAGTATAGGCACAGCAGCAGATCCTACGGAAACCATGGGCATCCTAGTAGCATAGTACAGAGATCTTTGAAGCTAGCTGGGATTTCTGCTTCAAAACAGCTAAACCAGCAAAATGCTCTGTGGAGGGGTGCCTGATCTGCTGCCAGTGCCATGCACTGAAATGATGCTGTAATTCCAGGGTAGGGGCATTTACCCCCAGTCACAGTTCTGCGAGTATGTTACGTTACTGTTTCTGATTGACTCGGGCAGTAAGTGCCAACTTGGGTAACTGAATTTTGTTGTGTTTTTTATTTTTTTTTTTTAATTTAAATATTATAGCCACATCCTGTAACACAACATATAATCAAAATGACAGTGAACTGTATAAGAGAGTATCCAAGCCTGCCAGTTGGTTCTCTGAATAAGCATATTTTTTGGACCTTAATATTTCCTACTCTTCCTGTTACTGCATTGTAGGAAACACCATGCTAAAACTTGAACAAATGCAAGAAGAATTCAATCTTTGGGCCATGACTCGTAGGTTGATACACTGACTAAAGAATCTGATCTGCTCAGAAAATGTTTCAGAGTATGTTTATATTTCACCATGTTGTCACAGACTCAGAGAGTGAGGGTGCCTGCTGCCATGTAAGACTTTATGATTATCCCACAGCAACCACTATACCTCCAACTAATGATTTCTATGTAATATTTCTATTGCTTTATTTCGGCAGGTGATTTTCATATCTACACCTACAGTTGTCACTTTTCTTTCATTTGATCATACCCCAGATGCAGTGAAATCTGTTTATGCTTTTCTGCTGCATGGCAGAGCAATATGAAATGTATGCCAAGCAACAAACGTCAAGTGAAGAAAAGCATTTAACTGTTTTACAAGTCAAGATTACAGTAGGTGACTTTGCATCATCTTGCTTGCTTTTAATCTTCCCATCATTATAAACTCCTCTGTTGGCTTTCTGCTTTGTGGATGAGAAGGTAATGAGATGTGAGAGCTGGCCACTGCTTTCCAAAATCTTCTATGAGGAAGTCCTGCCAATATATACTGAAAATGGTGTAACTGGTAATGAAGCAACAGGGAAAATACACCTTCTCTGGCAGAGGTTAATTGAATTTGTCCTTTTCCCTTTGCTTTACATAGTTCCCAGTTTAGTGTTTCCTTCCTTTTCCCCCAGGAGGTATCAGTACCTCCTAAGGGACACTGCCTTGACGGCATTATCCTGGACACATCCATCTGGACCTGGAGTAGCCTACTACCTACTGCCTACTACCTACTACCTACTACCCTGGTGGAGCAATTAGTTATTTTCTATAAGAGATTCTCCCTGATTTAATTCAAGGAATCCCTGCTTTCAGGTTTGTTTACTGGTAAGTAGAGGAGTTCAACACCGAAGTATTTGAATCCTAGACTGCAGTAAACCATGCATTTATTGCCCATCTACTGGTCCCCTTGGCAGTAATGTTTTTTCCAGACTAGGTTTAGATTTGTTTCAGGCAAGGTGGAGACTTAATTCTCCTGTAAATTGGCATCACTGACATTTGTGAGTGAAAAAGAGGCAACTCACAGGTGAGCCAAGTGCATTCGCTCTCAGGTCAAAGCAGATTAATAGTAGATCCAGAGCACAGATTGCTCTACAGGGACCTTTATGGAAATACTCAGGGAGAGCTTCCTGTGTGTTATGGCTCAGGAATGATGGGTGGTTTTTTATGTTTTTACGTCCTACTTGAATGTAATCAGGTATGTTTATTCCTTGACTCTCACCTGGAATAAAAAATGAGGGAATGAAATGAGAGAAGAATATAGCACAAGGTGTGGTGGGGTTTTTTTCCGGTTGTTGTTTGAAAAAAAAAAAAAAAAAAAGGCAACCTTAAGAAGAAGTTTTCATTTATTTGATTTTTTTTCTCTCTATATTTTTCCTGTAAAAAACATAGCATATATGTATAAACAGCATAAGACATGGGTGTATGTGGATGGCTTCCAGGGCAAATTCAGTAAATTTGTCAGTATATTTTGGTTAGATTCTTTGCTGGCAGCAAACTGGAGCAAATTTGTCATATCAGGAACAAGTGCAATATGTTAATATTCTGCGCAGTTTCTAGTAACTGCCTTATTTTGAAGACATTTAAATTTGAACCAAAATTCCTGTATTAGCCAGTAAAAGATTTCTATTAAAATTAAATTATATGGATCAAGATTCTTGTCAAAACTCACTCAGATTTCTGATTAAAAAACAGCAAGATCACGCCATCTTATTTCAACCATTTGTAATAATCCAGATTTTTTGTTTAGATAGAAAAGATGGTGATATCATGCATTACATAAAATTTTCAGGAGTATGAGAATGATATTTGCTTATAGTTGATATATAATATTTTTCACTATTTGATTTGTGTGTGTGTATGTATGTTTGTGAAGCTCACAAACCTTGGGCTCTATTAGCTTCCCCACAATTATTTAAAATATTCTGGATTGGCAATTTTATGCCTGAGGAAAACAACTCTGGAAACTTCCTCTGAAGTAGAAAACATATGAATTCATATACATACATATACAGTTTTCAGTTTTCTATGTGGGATAAATGAGACTGTCAGTATTTGAATTGTTCTGTCACAGACAATTTAACATTTTTAACATTCTGAATTTTAGCATATTCTGAATTACTGTAAGCCTGGTCCAATAAACGGTTTGCTGCTTTATGGCTTGCTTGTTACATGTTTTATTGATCCTTATACTTGACCTTCAAGAATAACTGTGAACTATATTAAGAAAAAAAATTAAAAAGAAATGAAAAAAATTAAAATTGATCAGGCAGCAAATGTCTTAGCCTATGTGGTCTGAGTCCACAAGAATAAATTTATATTATGGTAAGACTGGCTGGAAGCAAAATTAGAGATAGTAGAGTGGGTAAAAAGCAATTTGGAATCCTTGAAGCTAAGAGGGGATTGCTAACTCATCCTGAGTGTATCAAGAGATATACTGAATGGAATTGCTATTAATACTTTATCAGCCACTTTCAACTTACAAAACCTGTTGAAACAGAAGGCCTGAGCATGATAACATGTTGGATTTCTGCCCCGCAAGGATAAGCAGCAAACACTCAACTTCAATATTTTATTTTATCTTTTTTTTTCAATATGCAAGCCCAGTCCAAAGTACCGAATGACATTTAAACTCTGCTCTGAAGATAGGAATTCTCATTGATTCAACAGTATTTAAAGCACACGAAGCATCTGTTATTTTGCCTGCTAGTCCAGGGTGAGTGGCATGATATTTGTAGTACAGAAAATGTCAGAATCTTGCTCGGTACTTATTTGGATGGAATATTGTTTGAAATGAAAGCATTAGCATTCAATTTTATAAAATCAGATCCCACTGACAAAGTCTTCATGAGTGGGTGCTCGGTGGTTTTGCAGTTTATATCTTCAGGTCCCCAGTTTCTATACCCAAAAAATGGGGACTGATTAGTTAGGATTTCTAAAAGATTCAGTTGAAGCATTTTGTCCAGATTCCTTCAGGAACTTTTTGTTGGAGACAGGAACAAAATCTAATGTTGCAGGAGAGTGTAGGAGAGTAAAAATTCTTGAGTCATATGATTGTTTTTCTTCCCCTGTAGTATCTCTTTTGATTTGCCATAATCCTTCCAGCTCCTGAAGGAAATGAAATCAAGATAATTCTCTTCAAAATACAAACTTGCTATTTATTGAATGAGTAAAATGTATGTAATTATGTAATTTACTGTATTGTAATTCAGAAATACAGAGGAGAGAGATGAATTAATTTAAACATGCCACCTTAATTAAACACTGGCTTGGCTTTCTATTTTCACCCAGTCACCTGAAAAGCTTCTGGAGCTGCAGGTGGAATGTTTGTTAACACTGCCCATGCTATCCTGTAAGTAGAGGCTGCTGACAGAACTTTCTTTTCTTCTTCATCAGGCCAATATTATTTCCACATATATCATGTACTGTATGAGCAGGCCTTACTGCTATCCTTTATCATTGGTCAGATTTTATTTTTACATGCTGGCATAGGCTTGTGTGGTCTCCTTGTCCTGCAAGGGTGGGGAATGTTGTCATGCATTTCTTCGTACTTCATGTTTCTTGATAGCAGAATGCTTCTTTTTGAACTCTTCATTGTAGGTTTTATTGATTCTAATTTTGATCTTTGTGCAGTTAGCCGGAAAACATAAAGAATGAAAACAGAATTATAAGTAGAGCAGTGCAACTTGTCAGGCTTACACTAAATTCCTTTCTTGGGAAGGACCTCAACTTTAATTTTCTTTAAAGCTTGTTTTTTTTTTTTCAAAAAAACCCACAGAAGTGTCATGGCTTGAGCCCCAGATGTTATCTTTCCATAGGCAAACTTTCATGATTGCACTGGAGTTTTATTTGCTTGGGTTAACAATATTTTTTGTGATTCTGCTGACCAGGCAAAAGATATACCTTCTTCTTCATCATGCTTTCAGAGGTATTCAACACCACAGAAACATCAGCTACAATTATTTTTTCCAATTTTTATGGGTCTTATAATTGTATTTTAATTTTCTTCATAGGTATAAGCTCAAAAACCCCAGCTATAATTACTCAGTGCCTCTGAGTAATTATAGCAAGCCTTCTAAGAGTAAAGTCAAAACCAATCTATTTCTTTTAGGGTAAGAGAGTGTTGTGAATTGTCAAACTAGGTCTTTCACTTTTTTTTTAGTTAAAAATAAGCTGGTGGTGATTCTAATAGTTATATAGTCTTAAAACAACACTTTGCATCAATTTTCTTCATGTTTATTTGACTTCAGTTTGTACCTTTTTTTAGTAATAAGGGTACTAAGATATGTTGAGCTAGAGGTTGAACCAGATACCTGTTTTTATGATGCCCAATACTCGCAGGATCTGCATACTTTACCTACGTGGCTAGCAGAAACACCATCATGTACAATATCAGTAATTCAGTGTATATGTTTCTTTAACAGTCAGGTGAAAGGAAACACTGACCTTGCCTCCAGTTGCATAAAATCCAGTTCATTCGATAAATTTCCTTAATTATTGTCCTTCGTTTCACATGCAAAGTTTATACTTGTTCCCATTCAATGTTAGATAAAAACCACAATAAAAGCTGTGAATGTCTTTAGTAGTCATCTTTTCAGACCCTGCTGAGTTGGTGATAGAATGAAAAATGGATCATTAATGCTCTTAATAAAATGCAACTTGTCATATTTGGTTTTTAACGTTCAGCCAGTTTTGGTCTTTTTGCCTTCCTGAAAATGCCAGCTCTGACATAGTTCTGCATTCTCATGTCACTTTCATTTTGTTATTCAGCTTTGATTTAATTTATAATTAAAAAACCCTCATTGATTCACTGACTTGCTGATCTGTTCACAAAGAGTTCAAATGAAGTAATTATCCTATTGACCTCTTTACATTTTATGTTTGCTTTGCTTCCTCTTTCAGTCTGGATGCTGCAGTGTTCTGCTTTTAGGAGGTGTGAAAAGATTTGGAGTTGCAAATTGTAAGCATGCTGTGATTCTTTATGCTGTTCTATGACTTCTCATTTAGGAATTTAAGATCTTCTCCCCTCTGTCATAGCTGTGTTTGAAGAGATGGTTGATTTAATATCAAAGCCCTCCTAGAGATTAGTAATACACTAGCTCTACATGGTGGTTCAGCTCCTCTGTGGGAGCACTTTGCATTTCTCTTTCATATTTGCAAGTTTTACAAAGATGTTTTTCTTGTTTTTCTTAGTAGTCTTCTAGAAAGTTAACAAGGTAAATAATTCTATCTACTCCCTAACAAAGTAGGGTTTTTTTATTTTTTTCTGAAAGAAAACCAAATTTGCTCCTTTAGTCTTCCCTCAGAAATGGCCACAAGTCTGAGGTCCTCAGTTTTGCTTGTCAACCTTGGAAGATCATCAAAATTTTTCAAATGAAACTGAAGGATAATGTGCAGTTTTTGAGCATGCCCCTTCAGATCACCGCAATTCAGTCACTATTCTGCAAATATAGGCCAAAATGAGCTGACACATAGATTTAACTCCAGTTTCAGTGGCTAATATGATGAACAAAATGTGCATAATTATTATGAAAGCAGTTCTTGGAAATCGATCTAATTAGGACTTTTGTTTGCTTGCTAGTGTTTTTTAAATGTGAATATTCTGCTTCTTCATTTCTTTGGAAGTTACCACATCTTCAGTTGCTATAGCACCATCTTATAAATGTAAATAAGAAAGCAACATAAAAAACCCCTCTCTGTCAGCATAAATGCCAGATATTTTCTGAACTGACTTATGCCAGTGACTGGAGTTAGATTAACACTTATTTGTATCTGAAAATGCATGGACACAACCAGAAAAGCTGGTTATGTAACATTTTGGAAAGCATACTGCCTCCCATTCTGCCTGTCTGGTTGTTCAAGCAGGATTTTTAATATCAGGAACTTCTCAAGAAGCTTATATATGGTTTTTACCCCAATAATAATGCACCCTGGAGAAGTCTAATGTAACATGATCAATTACAGAGAGGTAATAATTTTAACTATTTTCTTTGTTATACTAAAGCCATAAACAACAGACAATTCTTTCTGTTGGGCTAAACATGCCAGCAGTATCTTGATAACACTTCAGTGTCATTTACTGTGAAAGTCTTTCACTTCAAAACCTATGTAAAGCATGATATTTACGGGTGATTTATTACACACATATGCAAGCACATATACAAACGTGGGAGAGGATGTGGTGTTTTTAACTGTATGTTTTCTTAGGCCAGTTTTATAGCTGTGTAGTATAATTGATTAAAATAGAGTTATTTTTGATTTACAGTTCCGCAGGTCAAAGGACAATCAGTGCTGGTGTAATTGATTTTTTGAAAAACATTGAAGACTTTTTGTGTGTCAGCATGGTGAGTCTGTAAGTGATTTGTACTCTGGTATATGCACTGGAAAGACAAGGTCTTCTCATTTTCAGTGGTGATTTGTGGTCTGAGCTAGAATATGGTCAGTAAAAAGTCTAAGTCACAATGTTGTCCAAAGTCCTGACATGATGGGGAAATTAAGGTAGAGGTAACTTATAATTGCAGATGAAATACAGTGCAGAAATGGTGGCTCAAATCTGGCTGTGATTAGGGAAAAGATCCCAACAGGTTCTCCTGTGATTTGAAAGTGACTGGCAGAAAGGTACAGAAAAAATGTCATCACTGATCACTGTGCCAATTGTCTGTTCGTGTGAAACGACACCAGTATGTGAGAACATACAGAAGTCTCCATAGATAAAATCTTTCCCCTTGATCTTGTACTCCCTTCAAGTGCAAGGTGAAACTATACCATCTGTACAGTTTCATAGCTTTTTTTGTGCAGTCAGAAATGTTGGAAGAGGTGAAATATTTTTCTCTGTGCCACAGCTCTTGAAAGTTAGCTAGATTGTATTAAAAGCAAGTAATCTGATTTTCTTTCAGCTTATGCAAGGAATCTTAAGTTACCATATTTTGGAATACTTTTCTGCCTTTAACAAGGCATTATCAGGTGATACCTCATTTCCTATACAATACTTTCAGAGATGTTTCAGCAGTGTAGGCCATCTATTGTACTTACTATATGCATGAATTATACCTTTAGCTGTACCTAGAAAATTAGATGCTTCTTTAATTAAAGTTTCTGCCAGCTCAGAGTCAAGATTTGATTTGCATGATTAGTCCACATTCTTCATTAATATCCTTCCTACCATGCAATTAACTGTACTTCAATGAGTTGCTTTCAGTCTGTTCTTTTTTTTTTTTTTCTTCTAAGTAATTAACTATCCATTGGTCCAAAAAGAGTAACTCTTCCTACCTGAAATATGCCAGAATCAGCCAACTGCTTAAGTGTAGATACCTGAATCTGAGCTGCTGGCTGTTCTTGCCTGGATTTGAAATGATGTAATTAAAGAGATTGGTCTAAGTAGGGAATTTTCCACAGAACATTTTACTATTGCTTCCTTTTAATTTTGCAATAGGAAAGACACTGTAAGCAAGAAAATTCCATATACCCGTAAGTACTGTTGTGCCACATTTTTGAATGCCACTGGCCAGTAGCAGTATCTCTCAAATCTTTGAGGTCACAGGTATGTTGACAAAAGCATTTGCTTCTGTAAAATGATGTGAGTAAAAGAAAATAATGGGAGTATATTCACGTCACCAATGTGGTTGTCTAAGTTAGGCTGATTTCCCTAAACCTCCTGCACTGCTGAGACTTGTTCATCAATTCTCCAGATGTTCAGGTTAGTATACAAATTTTGTTTCTCTGAATTGCACAGAGCAACAGCCTTCCTTTCTTCAGTAACTGCAGTCTAGGTCAAAGGTGGCTAATATGTTAACCAGCCTCAGATAAACTCTTGAAATTAAGATATATGAATATTCATCATGTCAATGTGTAAATTTCTCTTACTTTCTGTTGCAGTGCCTAGAAAATGGAAAGCACTGAAAAGAGAATGAATATGTTACTCAAGAATGGAAGATGAGGACTTACAGAATTGCATTAAGACATTTTTGTCATTTTTAGGATACTTTTGGTTATCTTTGAGATACTTCCTTGTCCTTTTGTGAGGTGTTGAAACAGAAGGATTTTTTGAAACTTATTTCACCTTGAGTGACTACTCACAGAATTAAACAGAATCAAGTCCTGTGGTTGGTTGCATTTTAAGAATCGTATTCCTTTTGGGAAATAATACTACCTTTGCTTACTATGAGATACAGTAAACTTGAGATGCAAAGGCAAGATTAAATCCTAACAAGCATTTCTTAAATGCTGCAAGAATAAAGATACTTTTCAAGATTAACTCTCAATTAATTACGTTCTAGATCTTTGCTTATCTAAGACACGACTTTGGAAAAGTGCACTTTCAAGGTTATATACAGTGATATAGCTCTGTTGCTGGTTACATCAATTAGAAGAGCCTAGGACTTTTTAGACTGTCTCAGAATCACATATCTGAAAGCATGTTTTGCCAGAGAAACATTTTGGGTGTAAGTTTTTTACTAGTTGATTCAGGAGAAATTAGTATGTCTAAATTCAAGTTCTTTTACTCAAAAATAAAGCATTAGCATATTAATTCAAGATCTTTCTTGTAGCAAGGTGAGTAAGAGTATCTTTCTCCTTTTATACTGGTTATGTGTCTTATTTCTTCTTTGGGTAGTGTTGACTCAAATAATTTATGATGTGCACTGGAAGTACACATGAAGAAAAAAGAAAAGAGATAAAGTGTTTATCTTGCAGAGCTTCACTGAATCAAATAGAGTGAAATCTGTGATGTCGCTGTTTTCTGGAGGTGTGTGTTGTAAATTTACCATAAATTAGTTGTCTTAAAACAAACGAGAGATTTTAGGTGACTGATTTGAGCCCAGTGTCATAGAAGAGAGGGACCAGGATTTTTCTCTATTTCACCTCAGAAGATCTGGGGAGACTACTTCAGTGATATAGTTGCAAGCAATATTTTGACCTAGGTCCTATTTTCACACAAACTCTTTAAAGCCGTATGATACCTCTCATACGCCAGAGGTAACAACTAGACCTGCCACCTTCATTACAATGAAGAAAATGTCATTAGCTGAAAGTTGCGTTTTGTGGAAAAACTATAATATGGAGTAAAGAATGGAAAAGATAAATCTACCATATGGGGTTTTTTTGTCACTTAATGTCTAGAACTAGTGTCCAACAACTGGCAGTCCCTACTGGAGAAAGGAAGTAAATCAAGGAAGATGGTAGAAGTTATTACATTTGCAGTTATTTATAACCTTAGAAAATGGAAAACCTAAGAACTTGGCCAGAAACTTTGATGTATAGCATGAGTTTTTAGTGTGATATGCTTCAACTCTGAAATAAATGTTTAGCAGCTGATATTCTAGAATAAAATACTACTGGTAGAAAAAAATTTGCAACTTTTCTGTGCCTGGACTCTTACTGAATTCTTGTCATATAGATGCATATAAGTGCATAGATTTAGATTTCATTGCTATATGGATTTGTGTACTTGCTATAGTAAAACTGTATATTAAACTGAAAATTTTGTTACCTGTTCTACTAGCTATAAATATTTCATTTAACTAAAATTTGAAAGTTATATTTTTTCTATTATTTATTATTAAAAATGAAACTTGTACCTTTACAGTTTCATTATTTTTGCTTTTAACAATATATTCAAGAATATCTTTGCATGCACATGGGACTGTTAGTTTTAAAGCACACTAGATCAATGGTATTACAAGCTTCTTAAAAGAATCTTCTGTGCTTCTATGTCACCTACAACCTGAGTGTTGCTTATTGTGGAGTGCTGAGTGGGAAAAGAAATTTTGCATTGAACCCCTTCTTGCAAATCTCTTCAATTTTCTGATTGTATTCTCTCTACAAGCGATAATTTACATTTATATCCATCATAAACCAGAAAAATATGATTTTGTATATCTGAAAGTCTTACAAGCATAACGTCTGACTCCACTTATCCAGCATGAATTCTGAGTGATTCAAAAAGGCAAATGATCGTTCTCTGCTGGCTTTCAGTTTGCAGTGTGGTCTTACTGAAATCCAACTTTCCTACCTAGTAAGCACAGGCTGTATATTTAGTAGGGGTATTGTGTTTGCCAGGAAAAAAGACTCATTCTGCCTGCCATCCTCTCTGACTGGATGAGTTCTGTAGGGATAGAAACTGAGAACATAATTTATGTAACCAGACCTTTCTAATTGACTTTTACAGCTCTATGGTGATAAGGATAACAGTATGAGACTGTTACATCATCATTTATAGTAACAGCTGATCCTCAGAAAAGGTGGCTAGAATATAAGCCATCTGCACCTTCTCACATTGCCTAAGAGAAACCAAACCCTAAAATGTGTAGGGTATATAATTCTGTGTCCTTAACAGGTTAAGAAATCTCATGGGAAAAAATAATCTGCCATTAAACCAAAGGTGCAAATGTAGGAGCTTCTCATAAAATTTTTACTGTTAATATACAGTACAGTAAAACTGCATATTAAACTGAAAATTTTGTTACCTGGTCTACTACTGTACCTACCAAAAGTTGCTCATTTAATGAGCTGTCAGAGCTTGGGGGGAGAAAGAGATTGACATATAAGAAATGTTTTTTAGGAAATATGTCCTTGATTATTCTGTTCTGTCTTTCACAATAAAAGTGTCAAGAAAGGTATAGATAGTATTTGAAAGTAAATTTTTATTCAGGTATTGTAAGATGAAAACAATGGCTCTAGCTTTGACCTGCCAACATTTATGGAAAATGTGCCAACTGAGGAGATGCATCACACTGTGCAAAAACTATGTGATTCTTTCCCAAACTGTGGGCAAAAGTTTGTAATTGATTTGGAAAAAGAAATATCTACTAGATAAAATAAAAGTCTAGTGCATGTTTATGAGCTATTTCTAAATACATCCTGGCCATACATAAAAAGTCCTTAATATATAACTGCATGGATACTGGTTTCCTTTTTTCTTATGTCAGATAGACACAGCTAATATGATGCAACAAATTAAAGTAGCATGAGAAAAGGGCTTTCTGAGAAGCCAAACAGACCATCATAATCTGCACAGGTGCTGTTGGTGGGAGATGTGGCTGAAGAGAAAGAAGGACATGAATTCGCACATGAAGCGCCCTGCCATTAGTACTGAAGGTGACACATTTGCAGATGATAGTACTGATGAAAGATATTGCTTGTACTTTCTAGATAGGCAGAGTACACTGTCCTGAGCAGTGCTGCTGGTAGTTTAGTTTGAAGCATTGGGTTTGTGACAGCATGATATTCTGTCCTGGCTAATTTTTCTTGCTGAGAGGCAAGACAGATTAATCTGAACTCAATACTGTGCTACTGCTGATGCACGCTGCTAAACGAGGCATCCCTGGAGTCTCTGTAGGACACTGTGCAGTGCTGCAATCCTACTCATTCCCTTCATTATTCCTGGGCTGAACAACTTTTCCACAAACTGCTAGATCTTGGGAAAACATAGAGTTATTACTGTGAGGGTACAAAATCTCTCTCTTGTAAAACACTGTAAAAGAGGAAAGGATAGAGAAAAGTCAAGGTGCAAGGGGAAAAATCAAGGTACGTATGCCACTTAAGGCTATAATTTTGAAAAATATTCTTGCAGTATCCATCCCAGCCTCACTTGTCAGCTGTGCTGCAAGCAGATGCCTTCTCCCTTTCTGGTCCACCCAGTGCAGATCAGATGACAGACCATGAATACTAATGCTGTGCTGGCAGAAGTGTTAGCACAGATGTATACAGTAAAAGCTAGAAAATAATTTGCTTCACCACTTGCCTTTGTAGTCAGTTACCTGTTGTCCAAGGCAGCTGAAAAAAAAATTTCTCTGTAAGGGGGGTGTGTGTGAACATTTCTGATTTAACTCCTTTGGCAATAATCATCTATGATGCTATTTAGTCCCACTGTGGATAACGCGATACGCGTGTGGATAAATGTGAAAATATCACTGAAGCATTCCATTTATGATTTAGCCTTGCTTGTTATAGCTAGAAATAGAAGTCATGACAAAACTATTGGTTCAGCTGAAGCAAGTTTTAGTTCAAAAGACAATAACATAGCTGGTCTTTATTGCAAGATACTATGTTTTGGCCATTGCTTTTAGTATTGCTTAGTTGCATCCAGGTATTGCCAAACTTGTCACGAACAATAGCATATATTCTTTCCTTCCTATTAATATTGTTCTGCAAATTTGTTACCTTGGGTAACAGAATAAGAGAACAATTGGAAGAATTCTTTTTCACTGCTGTTAGTGCTATTTTTGAGAGCTTTTACCATCATTTTGCAAAATTGGGAATAACAGCACTTTGAGAGGGTTGACATTGCTCTAAATTCATTAAAACATGCTGCAGTCTTTTCCAGCTCAGAAAATGTTTACAGGACCAGGAAAAACATATATGTGAGAAAAATAATTTTTGGCTCTTTTCCTGGAATCCATTTCTGTTTTTTCCTCCTGATGGTGTTTTGGATCTACATTATGCTCAGCTGAGTGTATTAAAGGTGAGTTCTACACCTTGATACATAAGATATTGGTCACATTTATAATCTTTTAAAAAGCCTGAATATAAGCTAGTACAAAACAATTAAAGTAACCACAACAAAATAAAGTGTCACTAGGAATTCAACAGAGAGGTGAGACCAGCGGTTTTGACTATGTATAAATGAAAATGGTATCTATTACTTTGTAACAGAATATTGTCCAGAAAGCTGTAAAAAACCACCTCTTTACTTGGATTGTTACAAATAGTCTCTGTCTTTGACCACACCTTCTTTTCATCATATGCTTTATAAGAATGAAAGTACCAAACCAGAAAGTTTTGTTATTTTGGGTTTGTTTGTTACTGTTTTTTGTTGTTTTTTTTTTTTTTTAGCTGAATTTGAGATGTGCATTAAAAAAATGTTAAAAACTGTCAGAGACATCTCCCTTTAAATTATGATGCAAAGTGAAGGAATCTGGTTCTAACCTTAGAGCCTTTAATTGGCTTTGGTGAATAAAAGATAAGTGGATTTTATACCATATTTAAAATATGTATATATAAATGTGTACATACATAAACATATGAAACTGCAGGAGATAGCCAGTGTCACTCAGAAATCCTAGTTAGAGGTGGTGGATGTTTGCACAGTTCTAAATATACTAAAAATATTGTGCTCTGCCAAACCATTAAATGTCATATGCTAGATGCAAAAAAACAGCTCTGCAAGGTGGGCAAACCAAACATAAAGAGGCTAGTAAAAGCATTTTCTGTGAGGAAAAACACCAACAATCAAATATAAAAAATCCCCCCCAAAACAACTTATTATTTTAATAAGTACATTCCATTTTATTATTTCTATTGCACCAGTAACTGTAAAAACACAATATCTGATGTGCATATTTTTTAGATTGCTTCTTTTTTCTTGTAGCAAAAAATATTACTTTCTGAATGTTAAAAGGAGATAAGCAAAGTTGTAATGAACTTCTGTTGAAAAAAGAAATGCAATAAAAACCTAAAGCTATGGACAGCCCAAAAAATCAATAGTTTAAGCCCTGACCTTTCCGATCTATCTGCTACAGAGTATATCCTTTTATACTATGATGGCAATTAGTCCCAAATACATGATGAGTCTGATCTTCTCTTGCTATGATTTGAGAAACTTCACTGATGTCATGAATTTAGAGGTGGCCAGAGGCTACTCTTGCTGTAAGGAAAATTCAGTCATAATTCTGAGTGTTGTATGGAATGGTCTCATGCTCTGTCTCTCACCTTGCTTCTTCTGGAAAGCAGTCTTGTCAGAATGGGTGTTTTCCTCAAGGTCTACAAGAATTTATTCACTTTCTATCTGTTTCTGCCTAAGTGCTTGGGAAGGAGAGGAATGAAGCTAGCAGACAGAAAAGAGTGTTGCTATTGGGGCTCTGGTTTTAGGTGGATTTTCAAATTGAACACCCAGTTTTTGTCAAGCTCTTAGGCTGCAAAAAAAGTGTTGCGATCAGCTTTTTCCATTAATGTGCATTGGCTAGCTTTTAATTATCTAGCTGGCTACTCTCTGTCTATCTTTGCTATCATCTGTCTAGTTGTCCTAGCCAAAGAATGTACTTTATGGCCACTTCCAAGTGACTTCTTTGAGGTTTTTTTATCATCATGTCCACTGCATGAAACACCTTTTAAGACTATCAGAGAGTTGATCAAACACTGGTTTGGACCTGCATGAAAAGAAATAAACTGTACTCTACTGATATGAATCTAATGTAACTTCAAAAAAATTGTTTATAATTTCAGCTCTGATAACTCCCTCTGTGGTGTGATTAGAAGGAAATTACTGAGTGTACTAGATTTTCTTAAAGTAGTCTTCAGTATGTGTCATGTTAATGCCCAAGTTAAACAGTCAACCTCAAACTAAGAAGGAGGCTGCCTCACAGATGAAGGTTAGAGTACGAAAAATGTTACCACATAAAATCTTAGGAGCCTTCCAGGAAGTGGAGACCTTAAACTCATGCAAGAAAACTGGAGAATTAGGAAGTAAAGCTCCTAAGGCAGAGGCACAATAATAATTCTTAACAAAGAAAAGGACCAACAGAATAGTTAAAACAATTTATGATACAATTGTCTATAAAAGAGCTATTAAATCTGAACAAAAAAAGCTCTGCGCAGAAGCTTTGGTGTACCCCAATAGAAGCACTAAATAATGATCTCCTTCACTGAGAAATTACATAAACTTTTGGAAAGACTAGAATTAAAATATTATATCTTTACAAATACCTATGATTTTATGCCTTGATAGTGGTATTTCAGGCATAAACAAGGACATAAATCAGGAAAACACAACATATTACTAACAGGACAGCAACTTTACCTTGTAAAGGATACTTCAGCAGTCTCTGGTACTGTTTGAACTCCAGCTGTCATTGCTGGAGGAACTTTTGTAAGGTTATAGGCTTAGTCTGTTTCTGTTACTAAAAGGACCTGATGGCAGTTGCAGCAATTCCCGTGCTTAGCCAGCCAGAAGAATATTTTCTATACCCTCAAGCCATATATTTTATATATGATCTGTTGAAGAGGTTTTTAACTTGTTTGTGTCTTCCACCTTTAGTTTTATATGTATATTCATGAATTTTATATTCTGAAAAGACAGAATCATACTGGCCTTAATCCAGTCAGTTTTGTTGATAATGCTGATTTTTTTAGCTGTATGGTTCTATCTATCATACTTTTTTCCTTGCAAATATAAGTTCTTTAACACTTATTAAAAAATGTATCTTAGAAAATAAGTGTTACTCCTTTTACTTTCTTATTCAAAACCAGCTGGACTAGTTGTACCTTGCATTAAAATGATCAACTTATGCGTGAAATAGTCCAAAAATCATGTTAGTGCAAAATGGATGAAAAATTTAGGTAGAAAGCTATTCAGGGTGTTGGATATAATAATTTTAAATTTCTCATAACTGTTCAGTTTTGAATATTGGTCCATCTAACTGCGAATAGTGTACACTATTATTGCATAATAAGAAAGAATTTTTGTTCTGGCAAACAGTTGTTGATGTTTACAGGAATATCTGCAAATATGCAGAAAAAAGCATTTGTGTACAAACTCATTGGATTTACGTAGATAAATGTTTCATAGTTCTTGGAATAGCATCTTTGCATTTATGGGAAAACACAAAGTGCTGAATTCTGTAGCTAATAATTCTCAGTACATGATTTAGACAAAATGTTCTGTAGGAGTTTGTAGAAGAAGTCTGGGTCTCAAGAGACATACTCTGGTGAAATGATTTCCATTGGTGGGCACCTGGCATCCATCCAGGGTCAAGCCCCTACATTCAGATATTTAGTTAAGTATAAATATGGTAAATATAGTTATAGTACCACAGTGCTTCAGTATGGAGTGAGAGTAACCCTCTCCCCTGATCTAGTCTCTCTGGAATTAATATTTTTATGGTCAGATTAGAAAAATTAGAATAAATCAAAGATGAGTGGGTAATGGCATAATTGCTGTAATATAAAGGACAGTATTTCAGCTCTTTTGTTTACAGCTCACTAACCCACAATTTTAATGGCAAATACGCTAGAAATATTCTGTCCTTTGTGTAAAGCCAGAATTCTGTTTACTCCTAATGTAGAGTCTCAGTTCATTTGAAGCAGCTCTCAGCCCTTTTCTGAAAGGATTCCCTCTTTGAATTTGCAATCTCTTTTAGAGATAGACTGGTTGTTACACAGCTGGCATTGTTATTGCACAGTCTCATTTTTGTAATCTATAATAGCCATCTGTGCACACTCTAAACCCTACCAGATAAGCCCCCAGCATTTCTACAGTCCAAAGGTGTATACTTACGTTTTGAGGTGGATCAAAGATGAGAATTTAATGAGAACATAAAATTAGATTATTTGGAGAATAGTCTTTAGAGGAACTGCTTCCATGCATTAAAAAAAAAGGACTCAGATCTTCACATTAACCAGTTTTAATATTTTTTGACCAAGCTAATTTTATTATGAACATGATAAAACCCCCTATATCAAATTCTTAGGTTTTAATGGTTTCCTAAGGCTCTTTAAAGATTTGGTCTAAAACTTAGGCAATTCAATAGTAATTAATTGTAGCTTCAAAAAAACCAAACCAAAAAACAGGATTTAGACAAAAAAAGGTGACTGGTTCTCTATGTCCTTTATAAACTCTCTTCTAAATAGGCAGTGTGGTAAATATTTGATAAGTGTAATATAATTTATAAGTATTTACAATTGAGTTTCCTTTCATTCAGGTGTACAAGATGAGTAAGCAATGAAATTAGACCGCACTTATTTTAGGCTTTTTTTTTTTTTTTTTTCTCTTAGGCATTGTTCTCTTTTCTAAACTAAAATTTTAGCTTAAAAAAACCCCAAACAACCAAACAACAAAAACCTCACATTTTCACTACCCTGGGTATTTTGGTCTTAGGTGAATGCTGCAGCTGTACACACAACAAATTGCTATAGTATTTTGTTTTGTTTGTTGGAACATGCTATTAAAATGATATAAAACGAAGATGTTTGCTGCCTGCCACAACGTAACTATTTAAGGTAGGGGACTGTATTGTGCTGTTGGTACTCATATTCTTTCAGATACTGAAAGGCAGTGGTGGAATTTCCATTGCAGATTTAACTGAAGTAATTGCTGAGCCCAAGTTCTACCTAAATTGACTTTACCTTGAGACCAAAATGTGCTTTTCTTGCTCAGATCAATGGTTGTATCTAATCCTACATTCCAACTGAAAGGAATCAAAACCATTAAAATGTTTCTTGAAAATTTTTCTGCTATAGATGATGAGAACAGTCTGTGCCACCAGCTTCCTTCAGGGGAAGACAATAAAAGGAAAGAGGAATTGTCCTTGCCCCTTTCCTATATTTTTTCTACCTTGCTGTCTCAAGCTGTCCTAACACAGTAGCAGTTTCTGCAGAGTGAAAACAGGATAATGGGAAATATGAGGTGTCTCAGTTCCTTGTACCCTTGCTCACAAAGCAAGAGTTGTTTTTTTGCTTCTGACACAATAGATTTGTTAGTTACCTTTGGAAGCCTCTTGTTTCAGTGTGGTTTCTTCTATGTCTTCAGAATAGCAAACCTTGAAGTAGTCTGTCTACATTTTATGCAATGGAAACAACCCATCTCAATTGTATCTGTTTGGTGGCTTATTTTCTAATTATGGGTTGAATTCCAAAAGTTCAATAGTTCAGAAAAAAAAGAAGATTGTTGTATCTGGTAAAGTATTGACGAATCCTTTTTACTAAACTTGACATAGCATTTTTCCTGGTCACTATCGTTTCATATAGCAATGAACTCAGAGAAGTTAATTTTTGTTGCTGTTGCACATAATATTGTGACAGCATATCATTCATGTATGTTTGCTCTTATGGTTACATTATAAACCCAAATGTATATAAATCATAGAAATGACAGCAGTGTTTTTAATACTCATATCTATTTCTGTTTTCAGAAGTGAAACTAAGATCAGTTCTTAAAATTCTCTTATTTTGTAGCTTGACCATAAACCCAAAGAAAATGTTGACAGCTAAAGATGTTATTGTAGGCAGAAAGTACTGAGTCTGTTTTCTGAGTGTAGAGGACGGAATTCTTAGGAGGCTATTTAGGATTATCTTTTTTTTTTTTCCTTCAGGCAGTAAAGGAATGAGAATAAGCCATGGGATTAAATGGTCTGCACCGTGCCACTACAGGACAATAAAGGATGTTGTCTCACATTAATATACAATTCTATATAATTTCTTGATTTATTTAATAACATAGATGTTGCTTTCAAAACTGAGTAGAAATCCTGTATAGCCATAAACTATATTGGAAGGTCAGATAGAGCAATCCTCAAAGGTGTCAGAAGAGCTCTCTTATGGAATCTCTGAACCTACCATTAATTCTGTCACAATCTCAAATAATGTGAAGTTGCAAAAGCTTTTCTTCCAATCACAGTAATTATGTTGAGAGTTATCAGCTTTCCGTGCAATAATACTAAGTATTGTTTCATTGATTATTTAATCAGTCATTATGAAATGTCATTTTTTTAATGCCGCTAAAAAGTCATCATATTTAAGACTTGCAGCAGATTTTGAATAATATTCAGAGACCAAATTGAAATTCTTATTTAATAAAAAACTATTTATTGCAATTGCTGTTATACTATTTCAATGCCAAAGTTAAAAAATTATCTTGCCTGCACTGGTTTGCTTGATGATAGAGCTATGTGTACGTGCAAAATTTGTTTCTAGTAAGCAGTTTTCAACAGATAAACATAAAATAGAAATATAGTAAACAGCAAATTTCTCAGGTAATTCTGATTTTAAAATCTATTGTTGAAAAATGAAATTTAACTAGCTGAACATTAATTGACCATTTATTAGAAATACACACCTTCATTTAGATTTCTGTAACAGATTATTTGTGGGCCATAATTTCAGTTAGAAGATAGAAAAAATAAATCACACTATTTTCAGAACATTTTTGATTCACTCTTCTGAGAATTATCAGCCACATTTATAGGTAGCATTCCAGTTGATTTATTAAATGATTCTACAAATAGTGTTTTACAGTGCATAAAGTCATGGAGCTTAACACTAAGGTGACCTTCATCTGAAACGTGCATATGAAAATGATCAGTTCATGTAAGGATAACCATTTTTATTGCTTAGCTGCACAAAATAATAATTTCCATTTATGCAACAACTACTGCTGGTCTGCTCGAATAATTTACCTATAAGTGTATCTTCCAGGCTTAGTTGGTAGCGAACCCAAAAATCTAAAGAATCTAACCATGGTCATATGGGGTTTATGATTTGATTATACAATATTGCAAAAGCAAAAAAAGCTGAGAAAAATAGTTTCTTCTCACTGAGATTATCCTTATGAAGTTTCCTTCTGATACTATTTTTTTTTATTTTAATGTATCTAGCACTTTCATCTAATTATTTGCTGGTCATTTTGCATCTTGAAGATGTTTATGTTATTTTTTTACATCACCACAGAACAACAAAATTAATGATCATCATTAACTTTGTGAACACCACTGCAGTCTACTCTTCATAGTTTGTTACTTGAGACCGCTGTTTTGTAAAACAGAATAAAATACTAAGTAATGAAAAATAATTTTGTTGTGGATCTAGAGTGTAAATCATTAGACCTGGTGGTGTAGAGAATCGGAAAGGAGATGTAATTAGAGTATCGTTAAGAAAAAAAATGAGTGACGAAAAATGATGATGGAGGTCCAATGGAGGCTGTGAGGAGAGTTAAGAGCCATAATATTTTTGTCCACTTCAGTGAATGAATCAAAACAATTTTTCTTGCTTAAGTTTGATTTTAAGATCTCTATTCTTTTAGTACCTTATTTCCAATTAGGAGTGGAAATTCATATTCATTTACCTTTCACTCAGTTTTGATGATCAGGGGACTGGAGCACCTCCTATATGAAGATAGACTGAGAAAGTTGGAGCTGTTCAGCCTGGAGAAGAGAAGGCTGCGTGGTCACCTCATAGCAGCCTTCCAGTATCTGAAGGGGGCCCACGAAGATGCTGGGGAGGTACTCTTCATTAGGGACTGCAGTGATAGGACAAGGGGTAATGGGTTAAAACCTAAACAGAGGAAGTTTAGACTGGATATAAGGAAGAAGTTCTTTACTGTAAGGGTGGTGAGGCACTGGAATGGGCTGCCCAGGGAAGTTGCGAATGCTCCATTCCTGGCAGTGTTCAAGGCGGGGTTGGACAGAGCCTTGGGTGGCATGGTTTAGTGTGAGGTGTTGCTTCCCATAGCAGAGGGGTTGGAACTAGATGATCTTAAGGTCCTTTCCAACCCTAACTCTTCTATGATTCTATGACCTTCATTTTTTTTCAGATGGCTTATAATTTTGCTCTTTGGGCTAGTTTTCTTGCAGTGTAGCAATGGCTTTCTACTTCCATTACTGGAGAAGATATAGTCACTTCTGATACAAAGTATCTTCCATCAATTATGCCACAGGGAGATGCAATTTGGTACTCAATTAATTTGACTTTCCATATGCAAAGAATCTTCTTTTAGAATTTAATGTGAAGATGCTAGCAGTACTTACAAAATTGCAAAAAATACCCAGCAACCCACAAATAAACCTCAAAACGCAGGAAAATTTCTATTTTTGAAGAAACTGAAATCTGTCTACAATCTTTCTCAGAGCAAATTCCTAAGCCGCTCCTAGTTAGTATGTTGCATAGCCTTGGTATACACATAAGATCATATGGAAACTTTCCAACTACCTGTAGTGTAAGAACACTACATTCAGAAACCAGCAAAAGTTGAATCCTGGTGTTCTGCTTCTGGAGAAGAAGTTGCTTCTCTGAAATGATTGAAATTTAGCCTACTTGTGCAGCAGAGTTATCAGCAATAAGCCTTGTTCCCATCTTCCAGGTTAGAATCATAGAATCATAGAACAGTTAGGGTTGGAAAGAAATTTTAAGATCATCTAGTTACAACCCTCCTGCCATGTGCAGGGACACCTCACCCTAGACCATGTCACCCAAGGCTCTGTCCAGCCTAGCCTTGAATACTTCCAGTGATGGAGCATTTGCCACTTCTTTGCACAACCCATTCCAGTGCCTCACCACCTTCACAGTAAGGAAATTCTTCCTTGTATCTAACATGAACTTTCCCTGTTTAAGTTTAAATCCATTATCCCTTGTCCTGTTCCTACAGCCCCTGATGAAGAGTGTCTCTCCAGCATCCTTGAGATACTGGAAGGCTGGTATGAGGTCTCCACATAGCCTTCTCATTCTTTCTCCTTCTTTAAGCACAAATGAATTTCGAATATACTTCACAGATGGCTTTCTAACAAAAGCGTCCTTTGTGAACAAGACAAACAAGAGCTGACTTGTGCAGGGCACAAACTGCTATATGAGAGGAGGCTACAGAAGATCTCTTCATAAATTTAAGTATCAACATAGGCCTGCTTACAAATGCAGTAAGAATTTGCCAGTTGTACTTGTACTTAACCTGGGGTGCAAATGATGGCAAGATCATTCATTCAGTATCTAAAATTCAGTGATTATTTCATAGTGTATCAAAGTAGAACAAGATTTACTAGGAAATAATAAATGATGCTACAGTCAACACTTCAAAAGTATTTGTAATTAGGAGAATTATTATGAAAGAGAATTAAGAATGTCAAAATCACTTCACCTCTTAATCTAATGAAATTCTTTGATTTACATATAGAGAAAACACTTCAAGAATTAGAATAGATTTGCCTTTGCTCATACCACTGCATAAGAGAAAGCCCCAGCCAACATGCAAAGTAGAAAGCAGAGTACTGACTAATGAAAATAGAGTCAAGCAACAATAAACTGTAAAGAAGAACAAAGAAATGGAAAAACAGAAGTATTTTCCCTGTGGACCCAGACACTAAAGTAATTACAGAGAAGGAAAATTCCATTAAGCAAAGAACTGTCTTGTGCACTCTGATATTGCAGAAATGTGAATATTTTATATTTTTGGCATTCCCACACTTAGATCCCTTATTCTCTTCTCGTAATCTTGTTAGGCCTTATGTGCTCATCTTTTGCTTTTAATTTATTCTATTTGGGTTACTGCATAATGGCAACAAATAGATAACAACAGGAAATTGGGTCCGTTATATTTTGTTTTCATTTTGCATATTTAGGGCCTTCTAGTGTCTCACTCTTTGCCAACAGTTAATTTGTTGCTCTTATTTCAATTAATTTGATTTTTCATGCTTTTAGGAAAGTAATTAAAGAAGGATTTTGTACATTCACTACAGGATTTACTTTACCTTTCAAAACCTACATCTGGGTTACAGCTGTCATATCTTACCACTTGAAGGTAATCATCATCTGCACTGAGTTGTTTAGTCTTAAATTCAGTGTGCGGCATCTTAACTTTCTGGTTATTATGAAACAAATTTGAGGAAGAAGTACTGTTAGTAACTTCTTTTTTTTTCAATTATTTTACTTGGGGGTGACCTTTACTAACTCAAATAGAATTCTACCTACCAGCAAACAAGATTTTAAAAGTAATACAATATGGATAAGCTGATATGAGCCTGCGAGCCATGACATCTCTCCAAGTGTCTCCAAATTATACTTCACAGATGTCTCAAGACTGTTGAGTCACCAGTACTGACACAGTCTGTCCTGGGTTCAGCTGTAACTGTTGTTTTTTGCCTTCTTAGCAGTTAGTGCAGTGGTGTGTTTTTGACTTTAGTCTGAGAACAATGTCCCAGAAGTAAATCATGTTCCAGTAGTTAATGGAAAATACTATGTGCAGAGATATGTCTTAAATCTAGCTCCTACAAATGACTGTAGGAAGTAGCCAATATTCAGTAATGCTCACCTTGTGGCACATGAGCACTTTTGAAAGGGAGGTGCCCATCTACCTTCTTTCAGAAACCCAGAGTGAAGTGGGGGTAAGTGGAGAAATAAGCTTAAGAGGGAGATCATGGATTTCTTTTAAAAATAGGTGATCCTTAGGCACATTTTATTTTGTTTGGAAACCTAGAGTTTAGAATATATGTTGAAATAGTGCTAGGCAGAAGACCATTTCCCTTTTTTGCGTAGAAATTCAAGCTCAGGTTTCTCAGACCAAAGCAGAAAGGATACAAAAGTTACTGTGGCTGAAAGAGAAGAGTGCAATTACAGATATGACTGTCTATGCTGGAGTTTGGACAGCATGAGATCAGATCAGCACACATTGAAGCTGTATTAATTTAAAAGGAGAAATATGGGGAGCATGAACTTGGAAAACTGTGCACAAACTCAGCAGGAGAAGACTAAAGCTTATGGGATTAATAGAGTTAGCTTGAACAAAAAAAAAAAAAAATTAAGACAAATGCTGTGTAGGTTATGTGAATTGATACTGGATTGTGTCTGCAAGATTTTGAACCATAGAATCTAACTACCATAGAAAGATTGGAATTACTATTCTCATGTACCTGTCAAGACACTGAGAAAGAGGATATGAACAATGCGGCTCAGATACAGTGCCCAAGTCTTCTGAGGACTTTTATACCTTATGTTAGGCAAGATTAAGGAAAGATGGAAACATGGGAATTGATGAGGAATTTAAATACCTATATACCTCAAATTTGGTTATTTTAGTCATTATACAGCCCTAGTGATGACAGCTTGTCCTGCTGGTTCTGTGCTAGTTGTATTGTAAACCTGGGCAGAAGGCTTCATAACTGTTTCAAAGATCAAGCATAGCTTTTCTACCTTTAGAAAGCAAGATGAAAATAGGGCACATTCAGACCTTCGATGTGTGCTGGGTCTCTCGTGCAACCCTGCTGGGCTGTGTTTCTAAATCTTTCAGTTCAGACATAAATTTAAAACCACCTATAGAAAGTCAACATTTTCTTTATACATTGACAGATAATCATTAGCTTTAAAGATGGCTCTAACTTAATTTCAGCAGTTTTTAAAAAACATGACTCATTTGCTCTTGAATTCATGACCCTTTAGTTTAAATTAGTAAAACCAAACATGTATTTACACTATAGCACACATTAAAGAACTTTGGGGAAAACAGTCCTTAAATTTTGGAAGGCTATCACATATCTTCAATTGGACATTAAAATATGTATTTAAAAATGCCAGAAGTCCAGCAGACTGCATAAGATTAAAAAAGAACTACTTTCAGATTAGATATTTCAACCATATTAGGATTTAAATGTTTTATGTTTTGCAAAGTTTCAGAAGTCTATAAAAATTCTGGTAGAATATTAAGACTTTGAAGCAGTCAAGCTTGAGATTTTAAATTGACAATCAGAAGAGTTTGGAACAAAAGCCATTCACTCCATTCTCAAGAGCATTATGACTTAATATAGAACCTTTATTTGCTGTTGGAATGACACTAAAATACTTCAGATGTAATAATGATCTGTGGAGGCAATGGATAGGCTTTAGGTTTTTGTAGTTAATCCTCCTGTGTGGATAACACGATACCCTGCAAATCAGTGGAGATTCATATAGAGTCACAGACTAGGGAGTACCCTGGGCTTTCAAAATAAAATGCATCAGAATGTAGCTCATAGTGATCCCTATTTCTCTCAATATATGCCTATATTTCTAATTATATTTTTCTTCTCTCTGAACTACTGAATTACAGAATTCTTTCTCAATACAATAACTTTTGTCTATCAATCACCTTTGACATGCTATGCATATAGTGCACAAGTTTGGTTGCTAAAATAATAGTAAACATTTATGTTCTGCTAGCAGAAATAACAGAAAGAATAGGACAAATGAGATGCAGTTATTTCTTCTTGATTAATTAAATGCTGCTGTCGTAGTGATTGTCCAGTCACGCTTCTGCACAGACACTTTCTGGATGTTTTTTCTTTCAGATTCTGCCTTTGCTGTTATGTTCTTTCCTTTGTAAGCACCTGTGAAGACCTGCAGTTATGAAGCGGTATTTGTTATTCATACTGTTTTCTGGGCAAGTGGGAGACAGGAATGACTATAGGTCACCATAACCCTTTCAGGTCAAGCAGTTTGGATTCTACAAATCCCTCAGAGCTATCATCCTCCCTGCTTTCTCAACAGCTAACAGCATATCATAAAATATGTTTTTGGTGTCAAGAAATGAGTAAAAACAAATCCAGAAAATAAATTTCCTTCCTGTTTAATCTGAACAAATGTTCTGATTATTGTTCTGTTTCTGCAGGAGTAGCTTTAATTTATTTCCCAGTTGATTTTAACAACAGTCCCTTAGGATATGTGGGCAGATTGTTGCTGACTAGAATCTACTATCACAGTGCAACAAGAATGATGCAGAGGCTACTGCCAGGTTGTATTTTGCCACCCATTTTTACTATACATTTTTTTGTGAGTGGCAGTGTCTTGTTCCACATATTTATTGACTGTTCTCAAAGCTCACAAATGCTTAAGAGAAGAAGCACCAAGCAAAAAGCAAAATGAAATAATTGTGGAAAGATTAAACATTGGATAGACCTTTCAGGGAGGGATAAATTGAAAAGGTAAATTAATGCCTTCCTGCTCTGCCTTCTGTCTGCTTTCATATTGACATATTTTTTATTATTGTTAAGGACCGAGAGGTTCAACATTGAAAATAAGATTGCAGCATGGAAGTCTAAACATATTCGCATCTGAGAATTCTGTGAACATGTCAGTCTCATCAACGTGCCTTTTTACTGTACACCTCTTTTGTGCACATGCCGACTGTGGTGCCCATGTTAAAGCAGAAGTCTATTACTTGTGAAACACCAGCTGCTGATATTTGGCAATTGCATGGGGAAATGTGATTCATTTGTAAAATCACTCTTGCAGGTTGCAGCAACAGTTGGGGAAGCAAGGACATTTCCGAACAAAACTGCAAACATCTTATTTTTAATGGCAGCTACCAGAGGTCTAGTTTCTTTTACCTTCAATGGTAAATGCAACTTTAATTAAGCAGAGCAGTAAATTAGCTTCTGGCATTTTGCATCCTGGACAGCTGTAATGCTGAAAGCCACAGCAATGACAGTTAGAAAAGAAAATACATGAGGAGTGTGGTAAACTGCAACAAGTGCGTATGGGGGAGGAGGGGGGAAGAATCCTTTTAGTCTGCATCATACACCCAAAAAAGATTTCATCAGGCTAATGTCAAACAATGGTGAAAGGAAATGCACTTTCTTCTTCCGTGAAGAAAACCTGGCTGAATTTTCTTCTGTTCCTGGCATGTTTGCTGTATTTGCTATGTACTCTATCATATTCAATGTTAAAATATGTTCATTTATATTATTTATAAAATAAGTTAGAAAAATAATTTCTCAACCATAAAGACTATAAAGTACTGTGCATTCCTGAAGGGAATTAATTCAAAAAGGAGCTATATTATGTGATATTTTTTTTTTTTTTTTTTTTTTTTTTTTTTTTTTTTTTGGTTGTAAAATTTTTTTTTTTAATTTTTTTTTTAGTTGCATATACTACTAATATGAAATTTCTCGTATTTT
>WYDI02031859.1:0-20193 GCA_009867235.2 Psittacus erithacus | reverse complement strand
AAATACTGTTCCTTCCTGAAGGGAATTAATTAAAAAAGGGGCTTTTTTATGTTTTTTTTTTTTTTTTTTTTTTTTTTTTTTTTATATTTTTAGGGGAAAAAATTAGAGTTCATGAGCTCTGATACAGTTGCATGAACTACTAAATCTATTATACTCGGAGTTTGTTTGTATTCTTTTGGAGAGGATTGTTGTGGTTTTTTACTTGGTGGGACTATATTATATAAATAGTGGTTTTGCATTGCTATTTGTCTCAATTTACTGTTGGAAAATTAAGAGACAACACTTCACACTAGATTCTAACGGTAAAAACCGTAATGATTTCAGTACTGAGAATGGACTTCAGTTTCCAATTGATAGAGAACACAGCAAGAAGGGAATGATTGCAAGGATATCTCTGATAATTACCATGTTGAAGAAGTCAATTATTGGGCCAGATTCAAAAAACCCTTTTTACATTTGCCTTCCCTTCTGGCTCAGTGAAATTACACATTTGCTTTTTGGTGGTTTATGTCTGCCTGTTTCCATAAATTAGTTTGTGCAATCTGTCCCTGTGACCTCAGGAACAATTCTCCTTCTGTTTTTTGTGTGTCATCTGAGCACTGATGCTGAGACTGAAAGACTTACTAGAGCTGATAATTGATAATTTGTCCTGTAAGTAAACATAAGCTGTGGATAACATTGAGCTAGACGAGTAACTTTTTTGTATGACAGACACACACACCACAATGCATTAGGAGGAAAGGGAAACTTGGCAGCTTCTAGTGGATTAAAAAGAAAGAAGGGGTTTTCTTTTCTGCTTGTAAGACTAGCATTGTTATGGATTTCACAGAGTGTGAGATGGAGACTAATGTGTTCATGTTGGTTCCTCCAGTAGTTCTGACCCCATAACATCAAATCAAAACTTTTAGAGCATGCATGCATGAAAGGAAGGAAGGGGTGATGATCAAGATTACAAATCGTATATGTACAGATAAAAAAAAAGAAAAAAAAGGTAATGTAAAGGACAAAGACTAAATGGACTTCTTGGGCCTCTTGACAGAAGGCTGAGTTCTGTCCCCTTATCCATAATACATTTATATTCCTAAACTTTTACTTCCCCCTCATCACAGTTAATAAAATGTTTTTCAATGCACTGTGGTAAACCTGAGAAAGAAACAAAAGAATCAACAGTAGTTTTTCAGAAGATTAAAGTAGGAGAGATCAGACATTCAAACAGCAGTTCGTTCAACATTCAACAGCATTCAAACCTGTAAAATTTACCTTTGAAATCAGAAAGATGGCTAAGAATTGCTTTTAAACCCAAGGCTTTGCTTTTTACTCCAAAATCACTAATATTTTGTCAAGTTTACTCTCAGTTGTAAAGAGCATAAGTATTCCCTGCCCATTTTAAATTCCATTTTGAAATGGAATTTAAAATTCCAGGCCTCCACGGATGGAGGCCTGGAAAACACCCTTCATTTCCACTGAGTTATTACAAGCAAAAGTTATATCCGTGTGACTATAGACCATTGCACCTCATAACTGAATTCTTCTCCCATTTCAGTATTTACTCTTGCCCCATGTGAAGATTAAACACACAGACTCCCGCAGAGTTCCATGCCAAAAACTTCGTTACTGTCGGAGATTTCTCTCTGTGCTCTTCCTGTTGGTTCCATGGTTTATATAGACTACACCTTTTGTTCTCACGCTGCTAACAGGATTGGCTGAATTTGAATATCGCCACCCTCCGACTGGCCACTATGTGTTACCCTCTGGGTGCCCACTCCCCTCTATGTTCAGGCCCAGGCCAGGATGCTCTGGCCAATTCCAGGATGTTTGGCCTAGCCCAAAACCCTTTACACCAACAGACCCTACGGTACTTTTGGACTTCCTCAGCTTCCCTTTTCCAGTTTCATTTCTGTGGACTAAGCAATGCATGTTCTTTTAATCTATTTTTCAATTAAAGAAAAAGTTCTACAGTTATATAATCATTATATTAGTCCCACCGTGAAACTTGTTCCAATTTAAATCCACATTTCTTAAATAAAAGGTGACCAGAACTGCATACAATATTCTGAGGTTTTTCTAATTTGGAAACTGATTCTGAGCTAAAGGTAATTTACCATTAGCTTTAAAACACTCAGGCTCTTTGTCATTCTTGTATTTGTAAAGTTGTAATATTACCTTTAATTCCTTTTGTGACATTTCATCTTGTACAAAAAGGACTCACAGATGCATTTGTTTCACAATCACCTTTTGTTTTGGTTTTAGTTGTTCTTCTTATTTCTCACAAACAATCCTGAAAATAAACGAGCTGGTGTTGACTTTGATAAAAAATATTGCAGTGCCATCACAAGCAGGGACTATATTATAGAGACAAAATAAACATGCTATGAGCATAAATACCTTATTTGTTTTTTCTACCGTTAAATATTACAAGTAACTTTGGAAATAAAGGTCAAGGTTTTTTATTTTTATAATATTTCATAAATATTACATATAAACATGACTGTGATGTATGTTACAGTAGCAAAGTATAGCTATTAATTAAATGTTATCTGCAAAAAATATTACATTAGTGTAACATTTCTTTAAAAAAAATATTTATAAAGCTGATATATCAAGTGTTTTCTACTGCTGTGATACTGCTTGTAGATTTAAGTATGTTGCCTGTGGCCATCCTGTAGCTTTAGAGATAAAAACCTAGGAATTATAAAACTGACTGTATGATACTGTGCCTTGATTAAGCAAGACTGAACGAGCAAGAATGGAACAGGAAAGGGCAGGAATTTGATCACAGTAGCTCGAGTTTATATTATTATTTTTCTTGCCAATTAAGGAGGTAACAGGAAAAGAAAAGCCAATCTTAAAGGCAATATAAAGGAAACATAAAGTAACAATCTATTCATACACATTTCTGAAAGAAAAAGTAACATAAACCACAATGCAGTTACAACAACTCTTAGAGAAAATGTCATAGTATATATGGAAGATAAGATGCAAACTCCAGGCTTAGGCTTTGATCATGTTTCCTTTGGGATCAACAGTTCATTTGATGATACAGATACAAGCGGAAATGGGAGGGAGATACAAAATACTTTCAGTTATGAAGTATTTGCTAGTCATGGTGGCAGATTTCTTATTGCTACTGTAGGAATGCTATTAAAGTATTGTGAACACTTCCCTTTTATTCCCCTGTCCAAAACCTGGACTTGCTTGTTTGAGCATTTCATTTGATCATTGTTGTTTGTTGCCCTTGGTCCTAGACTATCCAGCTATACACATTAAGATGAAAAAAATCCAATCTTAATTTTTTAAGAAGAGTACATTTCTGAATATCCAGAAAAAGAGAGACTGGGAGGAAGGAGTAGGAGAATTTATTTCTCTGTAGAACGTGACCATTTAGGTTATAGTGCTATTTTGAGCAACATATAAGTGAGACTCAACTATTTCATAGCCTTTTGTGTTAACCTGTTGAGCTGAGGAGAATTTTACCCAGGCAGTGGAGCTCCTGATGTAAAAAGAATCAAGAGCAAAAGCATAGTTTAATATCAAGGAACCAAATTCAGATGTGATGCATTCAGCGGATCTTTGCTTTCCCCGTAGAATTCCAGTGGTTAAAATGCCAACTTTGAATTCAGTCCAAAGCATTTGAACTTCAGTCTTTCAGGTGTCATATCCTTCATGCAATTTCCGGGTGGTGTTGTGCTTCGCACTTAGTCAGTTGTATGAGAAAAAAGAATCCAGGAGTGCTAATTAGCTGAAGGTAACGGCATCAGAATGTGTCACCAACCATTGAAATATAGTCTGAAAATTTCAAAAAATATTTAATAAATCATCACACTTTGTCAAATCAGTCACTATAATAAACCAATGACAGCGCAGTGCACTGATGTAAAGAAAATACTGAGCACAAAATATCACCAGTGATTAACTACCTATCATTATACTACAGACCGTAATTCACCTTCCTGAGAAACCTGTTATGATAGAAGGTAGTATAATAAAGTCTTTCAGCAGGTGCCGTTATAATGAGGAAAGCTGACTTGATGGAGTCTATGCGTCCTCTGAAATGTGTATCCCTTCTAAAGGTAGCATATGCTGACTGCAGCCCTTTAAATGAAGTTACCCTTCATTTTCAGGGACTATGCCTGTTGAAATCCAAATTATGCACAGAGTTTGCAATAGCAGTAGAATTTGTTCTGTGCTTCTTTTGCAAATATTAAAATACTTTGGCTGCTAGCATCATGCTTTTTTTACACAGTTTGATAAATAACTCTTTTTCCATATTTCTAATTATCAGAATCAAATGCTGGCCATGCTCTGTTCACCATTTGTTTCGCCTATTTGTTATGCTCTGATTTGCTTTTTTTCATGTACATCATAAAAAAGTAATTTTAGGAAATGGATTCATTAATAATTGTAATCATAATAGTGTAACTTTAATTTCTTCAGAATGGAATGGAATGAATAGCTGCTATATTACTTTTTAATTTGCAAGCTGGAAATCTGGGGAGCACAAGGAGGTAAAATGTTTTTACAGCTTAAAAATGGGCTCTGGCTGTTTATGAATACAATAGTAATGATAAGGAAATGATTAATAAAACAGGTAAGGCACAATATAATTAACTTTAAATTTAATCTGAGGATGGTGAGAGTATCTGCAACATGTCTCAGGATGCCATCTTGCAAGCTGTTACTGCTGTGGTAGCATAGATTTTGTCAATAGCACAGCAAAACTAGGTGTCATACACATACATTAACAGCAAAACAAAAGTGGCTAACATGCAGCTCTGGTTTTTGTGCCATCTGTGACACTGTTGGTGACACTCAAAATACTGCCTCATGTACATCAGGATGGTATAGAGTAGGTCACATTTGCAATAGGCAACCTAAGGGAGCACATGAAATTCATCTCTCTCCAGTGCTCCTGGAATCTCAAGGCCAACAAAGTAAGTCTGCAGTTCACCTAGTCAATTCCATTTTACCCTTCATTTTACCCTTTATTTCATGCCTAAGTATTTGCTATAGAAAAGAGCTGTCAATAATAAAGTTGGGAGCATTTTTTAGCAGCTCTGTGCAGCCTGAATTGTTTGAATTCAGTGCGTTGATTCAATTAAAAATGAATTGCAGACCAGGCCGTGCTCACCAGCTGTCTGTGGAAATATTTTCATAAGATCTAAATCAGATTTGTAGCATTTTTGAATCTTGTACAGAGACAGCTAGTGACATGGCAGCAAAGGGTAACCTCCAGCTGTGATGTTTCTTCTCAGTGATCAGCTCAGCAGCTCCTGCAGGAAATAGGTGTAAACTAACAGTGCTGTTATGCAGCTGGGCATCACCAGTCACTATGGGCACTGCTCCCCTTGTATGTGACTTACCAGGCACTGCCATGGCTTGGGCAAACCCAGTATTCATTGTTTTACAAGCCAGCACAGAAAATGCTGGAAAGTAGTGGAACAAGCGACTGGTTTATGAGAGCAATAGGAGAAGCTGCTAAGCACTGAACCCTTCAGCTAAGAGAATAGTTTAGGTGTAAGAATTAATGTGGTATGTCTTGGTTTATTTTAATATATAAAGAACTGCGACTCCACTGGATTTATACTGTTTTGTTTGGTTTGGTTTTGTATGTGATAATTATCCAAATAATGATTAATCTGAGTGATTATTTTGAGTGGTTAGTTGACAATGTCCCTGCTAGTGCAGGGGGGTTGGGCTGGATGACCTTTGAAGGCATGGATAGTGTGAAGTATTTTGCTACCCACAATTACTTAAAAATTGTCACTCTTCAACCTTGACGGCACTAATTTATTGACTATCATCTTGCCTTTTTAGAAAGCAATTGTTAATTACTAAAGTAGCTGTAAAATGTACTGAGGCATACTGTGCAAGTTTCTACCACTCAAAACTGAGTGAGACGCTGAATTGTATTGGGGCAACAACTCCTGGCTCCTAATGAGTTCCTGAGGCAGATGACCTATAGCTCCCAATAAGGACAATTTGATAACTTTGATAGCTTGAGAGCTGTGTTCAATTCTGGGGCTCCCAGCATAAGAAGGATGTGAATCTGTTGGCCAAGTCCAGAGGAAAGCCATGAAGATGATCAGAGTGTTGGAACACCTCTATTATGAAGACAGGCTGAGAGAGCTGGGATTGTTCAGTCTGGGGAAGGCTCCAGGGAGACCTTAGAGCAGCCTTCTAGTACCTAAAGGGCATCTACAAGGAATCTGGAGAGGACTTTTTGCAAGAACATGTAGTGACAGAATAAGGGCGAATGGCTTTAGACTGATTTAGATTAGATATGAGAAAGAAATTCTTTATTGTGAGGGTGATAAGACTTTGGAACAGGTTTCTCAGGGAAGTTGTGGCTGCCCCATCCCTGAAAGTCTTCAAGTCCAGATTGGACGGGGCTTTGAGCACGTGGTGTTATACTTAGCAGAGAGTTTAAAAGGCTCACGCAAGCCTTATACCCTCTTTGTATTTCCACTGAAACTCAAAGTAGATCTTAAGTAGAGTGTAGTCAATCAATTGACTTAAATAAGTTGTCTGCATGTCAAGGGTCTTGAAAACATGGATAGAGGAATCCAATTCTATATTTTATTGAATGACTCCTTACAGCAATGTGGAAACGCGATGTTCTGGAGGTTTCATACCCTTTCCAGGCCTTTCAATTTGGCCTCTAGTGTTCAGACCACTTCGGCTCTTAAGAGTATGTTATAGGTACAAACCATTTATTCATCATCTGTGTCCACAGAGTACAGTTGTTTCAGTAGGATATTTTGCTCTTTGTTCCCTCCACTTTGCTATGCAGACAGCTGCTGACTGTAGTTGCGCACCCTGCCTGTCTAGTCAAATGCAGCTAACTTGAGTATAAATTACCCCTCTGGTATTTCACCTTCCTAAATTTTAGAAGGTGTGGAGAATACAGAAGGCCTTCTACTTCTTTTGCAGCACTAACTGTGCTCAGTTCACCATTTTAATTCTTCTTATTTGTATCCCAAATGTAATTGTGTTATATTTTAGAATTCATCTTGACAAATTCATTAGTGCTCATGGTCCATATCCAAACCCATCGTTTCTTAAGGCTGGAGCTAAAAATGATCACATGTCTTTCTATGTCCCTGCTTCTGAAGTCTATATTTCACTCCTGCCAACAGTATTTTTCTTTATATGTGCACATCTCACAATTTAGCGTGTTGCTTCTAAGGTCTTTAAGATACTATATGTCAACAAGGGAATCAATGAAAGAGAAGTTACATTAGCTGAATGAGAACAGATGTGTGCATAGGGTAACTTTTTCCTCATTAAAGGAAAAAGTGTATGACCTTTGCATTGCTTAACCCTTGAAAATCTGATAGGTAGATTGGTGTGGAGGGTTAAATTTCTCTGAGGTTCTGAGCCATTTGGAATTAGTTGTTACGCAATGGTTTATGTTACATGTATCAGTCAGCTAATGCCAGTAAATATTTGTTATACAGCAGGATGCATGATAGATCCTAACAGAACTGAACTGATTTAAATAATAGATTTATTATAAGTATATGGTTTTCCATGTTTAGCTTTTGAAATTATTTTGCATGGCTGTGAATATTTGGGGAACGCTACTGCAAAGACCATGCCCCAAATTATCTTATACTCATGCTACTAAATAGAGAGTTGGTTAAACAGCAGTAGTCAACAAGATTGTTTTCCTGAACTAGTCTTCAGTGACAGTTTGACGTTTTATTACTGATCTATGGTGATCTACATGCTTACGAGTGACCTAGGGCCCTAGCAAAACCACAGAAGAACAGTTTCATTCTCCATGGACATTTTCTCATTGAGTGTATTTTTGACATAACTGCCAAAGAGTCTGCCAGGTTCAGTTCTCTTTTTTCTTGCCCCATGTTAGTCTCATAGTCAATAATTAGATCTTTCAGTTTTAATCCAGATTTGAAAGAGAATAATTTTAAAAGGAAAAAATCAAAAGGCAGGTAAACTGTCAGACGATTAAATGCCATTCTCAAAAGCTGTCTAGCATTTAAGATGTTTTTTTATTTTTTCACACCATATTAAAATGGCCAACAGATACAGTGCAAGTCATCATAGAATAGTTAGGGTTGGAAAGGACCTTCAGATCATCCAGTTCCAACCCCCCTGCCATGGGCAGGGACACCTCACACTAAACTATGTCACCCAAGGCTCTGTCCAACCCGGTCTTGAACACGGCCAGGGATGGAGCATTCGCAACTTCCCTGGGCAACCCATTCCAGTGCCTCACCACACTTACAGTGAAGAATTTCTTCCTTATATCCCGTCTAAACTTCCCATTTAGGTTTGAACCCGTTGCCCCTTGTCCTGTCACTACAGTCCCTAATGAAGAGTCTCTATCCATTATCCTTATAGGCCCCCTTCAGATACTGGAAGGCTGCTGTGAGGTCTCCACGCAGCCTTCTCTTTTCCAGGCTGAACAGCCCCAGCTTTCTCAGCCTATCTTCATACGGGAGGTGCTCCAGTCCCCTGATCATTCTCGTGGCCTTCGTCTGGACTTGTTCCAGCAGTTCCATGTCCTTTTTGAGGACACCAGAACTGCATACAATATTCCAAGTCATGTCTCACAAGAGCAGAGTTGAGGGGCAGGATCACCTCCTTCAGCTGGCTGGTCACGCTCCTCTTGATGCAGCCCAGGATACAGTTGGCTTTCTGGGCTGTGAGCACACACTGCTGACTCGTGTTCAGTTTCTCATCAACCAACCCCCCCAAGTCCTTCTCTGAGGGCTATTCTGTATCTCTTCTGTAGTCAACCTGCAGCTGTGCCTGGGATTGCTCCAACCCATGTGTCGGACCTTGCGCTTGGCATGGTTAAACTTCGTCAGGTTGGCATCAGCCCACCTCACAAGCGTGTCAAGGTGCCTCTGGATGGCATTCCTTCCCTCCAGTAATATTCTAAAAAAAATAATTAAAAAAAAAGCTGTAATGTAACTTTAATAGTTGCAAAACCCTATTCTTTAAGATCTTAAAACCTCTTATGCAGACTTTGAGACAGATCTGTTATTTGTATCTACCTCTTGTGCTCTGAATTTTGCCTTTTAAATTTACATCATTCAGCTCTGGCCTCAAATGTGAGAAAGAATGTTAGGAAAAAGTCTCTAATCTGAACGTAGCCTAAATTTGGCTTAGAGTAATAATCTCATTTTTCACTCTGTAGCCATAGGTTTCACTCTAACACATTTTGCAATGTCCCACTTGACTATATCTTGAGAATCCTTTTCCTAATTCTTCCAAAATCTTACAGCAACTCTGGAAATTACTTGGCTATGGAGGACTTTATTTTTGACTCCCAGTAGATCCACAGAAAATTGCTGGGTTTAGTTTTGACAAGGACCAATACTTCTCCTGTAATTGAGGAAATCTGTTTATTTACTAGGGTTGAAGGCAAGGGTGATCCATCTCACTCTGTAACTCGACTGTACTTGCTGTGAACAAGAGGCGATAGAATATAACAAGCATTCTACATAAAACATTAATTTCAGCTGCTCTATGTTAGGTAAAAAAAGGGGTATGTACAGCAGATTTTTAGTTGGGAAATAATATTTAAACAGCAGCTCTCCTAGTTGTAGCTCCAAAATTAAACCCATTTAGGGTGCACTCATCCTAAATAGAAAAAGTCTGGCAGATGCAATTGTTCTGTTACATGAAATCTCATCCAAATTATTGTTTTTCTGGATATAAAGTACTTTGTATAACTGCAATTGTGTAATGAAGTGAAGATTAGTATACTGCACATATGAGACTTCTACTGTAATTGTAAAGAAAAATTACTTTCCTTGCATTCAGCCTAACATTTTCTATTAGAGTCATTTGCATTTATGAAGTCAAGCCTAAAATATGGAGGGTTTTGGTTTGGTTTTTTTTTTTCCTTTTTGGAAAATGTGTACCTAAAAATGGAACAAACAAATTAATTATGGTGTGCTATATTGAGGTTTTTTTCTGGATGGTCTGGAATCAAAAGCATCAGTAAAATGAAGATTTTTTTATTTTAATTGAAGGTGCCATAATTCTAAATTGAAAAGATAAAAAGAAGGAGATTGAAGAAAGATTTCAGTAGTAGCATTTTCTAGGTAAAATGAATGTATGGCATAGTTCAGGGGATTAATCTTCTGAATGTTGGTTGGAATTATTTAGTATGTTCTATTCAGCAGAAAAATCTTTTACACTGGGATCAAGCTGTTTCTCCTACAGGATATGTATTCACTGATGAGGTAATCCAAGGCAACAGAATTGATGTTCTCTGGCCTGTTTTATATCAATTAACCCATCATTAAGTTGCACAATTCACCTGTGAGTCACAATTTCATATGGGTGTTGCTTACTAGTTAGTCTAATTTACTTTTTAAATGAGGAGATGAGAGAACAAGCAAGATGCTGAAGATAACTTTAAAATAAACCCCTCATTATGCACTGTCATAAATGATGTTCAATATCTGAATATCAATTTAAACATGGATTAAAAACTGAAGTTAGATTAGGGACAGTCCAAGAGAAATAAAATTGAACTGCTGTAGGTCAGAGAAGATAGATCATCCAAGGTAAAGAAAGGGCAGGAGGGCAGTTGGAATATTAAAAATGCAGAATACTGGAGAAAAGGGGCAGTTGTAGTTAGTCTGCATTGGACTAATCCTGCTCCCAAAAAAGTTGGTGGGAATTTTACTTCTGATTTTAGTGGGAACAACCAGGTGAAGTAGCTCAAAAGCCTGACTCAAGAGCCCCATACTACATCTTACAAGAATCTGAACTCCAAGTGATAGGCTGATTAGGTTTTAAATATAACATTTTGTTAAAGTCTTGACCAATTCTTTTAGAAGAGTGTCAAGGCAGTGGGAAAGTAGAAAGAAAAGTACTTGAAACATTAACTGATCAAGTTAATAGGCTAGTTTAATACAATGATTGGAAAATATGCAAAAAACCTGAAGGACAATACGAGAGGCAGATGTAGATTCTTTGGGTTGCTCTAATATTGATCCTAAGGCTCGTACAGGAAAGTTGAATAATATTTTAATTCTGAGTGTCTTGTGTTATGCATTATAAAAAGCAGAAGCAAATATTATAATGTTATAATAACTCCTTACAGTTTCTTTTCCATTCTGTGCTTCATCCTTCTGCTGTAATTTGGTCTAAAAATTCACCTGAGCACACAGGGAGCCTTCTCTGCAACAGCTTCAAAGTGCCCGCACAACCTAATGCAACAGAGGCAAAGGGCCCCTGCTGGATCTTAGACCCACTAAGTAAAGGGGAGTGGATTACAGTAGCTTCTTCATGGTGAGACATTGCCATCAGAAGATGGGATGAATAGAAATGAGTGGAGAGCTGCTGCTTCTGAATCTCAGTAAGTTTCTTTCTGATATGTATTACCTCCTTGGAAAAGTGTCTTCAGGTTTTGGTTAATGAGAAATTTGACAAACTCCTATTTTTGACTTCTTCAGCTGTTCTCAAGTTTTCAGAAATAGTTCAGGGACACAGATATATTTACTTTCACCTCCTATGAATAGATCATGGGGTAAGTAGTACCCTCCTTTGTTTCAACCACAATTGAAGAGTGATGCAGAAGCTCCAGTTATTTGGCACTCACATCTTGGAAGCCATGTCTCTAAATAACATATGCTGTTTGTATTCTGTATGTGGCTTCCTTTCAGTATTTCTTATGATCTATAGGATAATTGCAATGGATATATGTAATTCAGGCAGAAGAACTGCCAAAAGGAAATTGAAAAAGCATGCTTGTGTCTTTTTTGGTCTTGTTTGTTACCACCTCAATAAGAAGCTTTTTTCCTATAATTGCTGGTAATATTTAAAGTTTTGAGCTTAGCTACAATTATGGCTTTCTCAGGGACAGAGAAAAACATATGTGATTTTAACATTTGTGAAATGTACGTGTAAAACTCTGATTCAGTATCCATCAGCAGCAAAGGCTCTGCTTCCAGATGAGAATTGTTCTTGAGTTCAGGTAAAGGCAAAACTAAAAGAAAACAAACAAGCATACAAAAGTTTTGATTTATATAATGGAAATTTGATGTCTTTTAAATTACCATTAGTGCCTGTAGGAAAATCACAACAAATCCCTTGCACATAAAAAATATAGAAACTTGTAAGGAGTACAGGGATTTTGCAGTGCTTTGGCAGAGCAGGCTTTACAACTAAGTTATCAGCAGGCTAACCCTCCTATTCTGTATCTTGCCAAACTGGGTATGTCTGCATGTCACTCAGATTACTAATCTGATTAGGTCTGTGAAGGTCCTGAACCCCAGACCTTCACTTAATCCTGGATCTTCAGCCCTCACTTTTAGACCATGAATTCACAGTTAACAGCAACTTTACGACAACTCTAAGACAGTACAGACACATAAAATTGCATCTTTGCTCTTGTGCTGTACATACAAAGCGTGTTTGCTTCTGAGATTGTTCTGACGACAAGGAAAACAATGTTCATGCCACTGCAGAGAACTGGGCTCAACTGCTGAAAAGCATCCAAAATGTTTTTTCCACTGGCAAAATCCATTTTGGGCTGTATTTTTTTCAGTTTGGTAATCAAAGACGCTCGTTCCTGAACAAAAAAATATGATTAAGGAGGCTGGTTTCCTCCTGGTAAAAGAAAGAAAATCAAAAGGTAGGTTTAAAAAACCCGCAACTATATTCATTTGAGTCAATTCTGAATCTGTGGCTCAGGACAAAGGGGCTCCATATTATAAAAATGATTATGTCTTTCATGAGCGACAAAGCCAAAAGTGTGTCAGTATTGTTCTGCAAGAATGGAGTTGTTAGCACTCTTTTCAAATTCCAATTTGGGTAATTACTTTCTTCTTACCTAGCTTCACCAGCAGTTCCAGATGGATGTAATCTTCAATTCCTATTATAAACTATTGTGTAAAATCACTATAGCCATGCAATTTACCCTAGAACTAACTGCAATGTCTTGTGTCTGAAAAGGTTCTTGCATAGTTTACATTTAATTTGTAAATACCTTTGAGATAATTGTAAAGTGATATGTGTATATTAACATATGACATCACTTTCCTAGGTTAGACAAAATGGGGAAGGTGAATTCTAGCTGAACATGTCAAATGGTATAAATTAGCCAAAACTGTGATAGGAGGCAACAGAACAATACATTACTCTTTAGATCTTTTGTTATCTTCATACACAGTTCTGTCAATTACTTGATCAGCACCTTTTGTGTAGATGGAGGTCAGAGATGCAAGGGAAAGTAAAAGGTAGACTAAAGACAGAAATTTAGTGGTAGCTTAACCCTCACTTGAAAGAAATGAAACACTGAGGAAGTCAGATTATACTACAGAGGAGGAGCACGTTCCTTCCACAACAATAAACATCCATCCTTCATAGCCTCTTGCTTCTGAAGACAGGAATACTGCTATTACTGATGCATTTTTCCTCATGATCTTAACTGGCTGTTAATAAAGTAAAGGGGATCCCTGAAAAACTGGAGCATTTGCCCCCTTAGCTTTAAGATGGGGGAGTTAGGAAGAAGTCAAGACATGTATTCTGGGCCGCTAATGACAGGCATCGCTTTGAGTTGTTTCTGAAAGATTGCTTTATTTCAAAAGACATCCACAGGCTAATTGAGAAACAGGATTTTTAAGCAATGTAAAATTAGTTGTGGGTTGTATGGTTTGGTTTTTTTTCTTTTGTCCCAGTTGTCAGCTGAGATACTTGACTTTGCTTTGCAACCTCAAAAAAATGGTATTTTTAACTTTATCTGATTTTTTTTCCCCCCCCAGGTAAAATTTAGCAGCAAGAGAAATGCACAAACGTGTGTCTGCCGAGATAATTTTTTGCTATATAATTGCCAGGTGTTCTTGCAATTCTCTTTTTCATAGGCTTCTATGATTTGAATATATTCTTTGTATAGCTGAATACTTATTTTGACCTTATGTAATCTTTGCTGGTTTTGCTCCTCCTCCCTCCATAATTTTTTTTGGGGTGCTATCTCTAGAAATTTTCCTTCTAATGTAGTACCTCTAACTCTTACAGGTGATTTGAAAGAGTTGCTCTTAAATGCTGAAAACTATTAGGTAAGTACTTGTGGTAAGTGTAATGATAGTTCTCAGCACAAAAATCTGTATCATTAAGAAATTGTACTGATTTCAGGCATTTGCAGTTTTGAAGTCTTTAAGCTAAGGAGCAAAACCACAATACTGAGACCCAGTTCCATTATCTACTGCATAAAAAATAGTTTGGAAATAATTATTATTGGAAACTTGATCCAATTAAGATGCTGAGGTTAATTGTTTTTGCTTCTTTTCATGTGAAGTACACATTTCTTTATCAATGTAGAACTTGTCAATGCTGTATGGATTTTGTCTAATTTTTATTCTCTTTCTTAAAAAAGTGTAGTCAATGACACTCACTTCTCTGGTTCCCATTGAGATCAATGGTAATATTGCTACTGACTTAAAAACTAAAAAATCTCACTTTTTTTTTTCTGTACCTTAAAGGGCAGTTGAGATCATTTTTGATGACAGGGGTCTTATATGACACATATTGAATTCAACCTGCATTCCTCCAACTGAGCAAAAGAAAAAATTAAGATCAGATTTGGTTGAAAGGGTAAAAGACTGCAAAATTGCTAATTCTGCAAAATTAATATATTCAAATGGCACATTTAATGGTCTATGAAATGCATGACACCTTTACAGTTATGCATTAATGAGGTGCTACCGTGTATTTCAAACTGGCTGGAAAACAGTTTGTTTTTTTTTATATTGTGTGACCTTCTGGTTTCAATGCTCCAACTTGTCAGTAAGTGTTATAGGTAATTACTAGTTGTCTCAGTGCCAATGAATGCCAATTTAAAAGCTTAGATTATAAATTTGCATGAAGATTATTCAAAAATTGTAACATGTCTCATTCTTCAGAACTTTTAATATGTGTTACCAACTTGTCTATGTCTCAATTTGGTCCATGCGTTTGAAAATCAATTTTCTTTTCAGAAGTTTTTCCTTATATAGTAATAAAATTTTAAAAATCTCTGCTTCTATGTGCCTGCCCTTTTGTCCTTAATTTTACATATGTCAATATAATTGTTTGAGTTAGAGCATCTGTATAGTCATTAGCTATTCAACAAGGATATTTCCATTACTTTCTTTCTGTAAAGTTTCCGTGTTTGATCATACATTTGTTTGTTTTCATCTCTCTGGATAATTATGACTGTATCCTGTGATTTCTAAAATGGCAATTTTACAGGTGCTAAGATCAAAATTTGTCTCATGGCTAAAGACCAATAAGACAGTGAGTACTGAGCCAACAAGCAAAATGTAATGTTCTGTGTTCAGTATAGTATAATTCCCTGCTTACGTCGCTTTCCTCTGGATGTGAATAGCACAGTTGATAAACTGACTGTCTCTAGCAATGCTTAATATATGCCTATACCTTCATTTTATAGACAACTTCAAATAAGTTTCTCTTCTGAACTTGATTTTGCATATATTACTAAAATTTCTTTCTTATTTGATTAGTTTTGTCTGCCCATTGATCACCAAACTATCTCATTTCTTTTATGATATGATCATTGAACCAGATTGAGAATGATTGAGCCTTAAATCTATGTAGTGTTCTCAATAGGGGTAATACACCATGGATAAATATATGGTACATATCTGAAATGGTGAATAAACTCAGTGTTATAAAGAAGTGAATATTTATCACAAAGTGCAATCAAATTGCAATGGAACCAAAATGTAATCATTGAAGAATAATTACTTTAATATGCTGCTGTGCAGTTTCCTAGCAGAAATGTCCAAGGGAATTTGAAAAAAACTAGCACCATTCCCAGCATGTTTCAACTTTTGTACAAAATTTTGTTGTTAATTGTATATGTGCTACAGCATATGCTATGGAGAGAACCATATTTCTCTAGAAAATCCATCTGGTGTTTAGAATACTGTCTGTAGGACTCCTGTACTTCTGCTTAATTCCTAACAAATCCAAGTAGCTTTCATGCAGATATTGACCTTTCATATAAAAAATACACACTAGAGGGCAAGGTATATTTATACTATTACTGTATGGTAAGCATGTAAATCTAAGACAAAATATAATTACTTCATATTCAGCTAAAAAGAAAATTTTAAATATCTCATTTGAAGACAGGGCTTGGAGTTACACACTTGCAAAAAAACTTCCTGTAAAATACTATTGCTGCTTCAAATTTAGTTTCTCAAGCCTCCAAAGCTGTGCTGCATTACTAACAGAGATGATGAGATCTAGTATTTCCTCCTCATAAGAACACTCAGTGGGGAAAAAAAGCCCCATTCACTTATGGATAGAAAACAAGTGGCTTAGTTTACATTTTTACCTTTATAGGCTTTTATAACTATGGAATAAGATACAGGTAGTTTCTTATATTCCTTGGCAGTTATTAATAGTGGAATGGAAATGTAAATCTTCTTGCACTGTATATTCACTCCCTGAAAAGGTGAAGGTGATGCACGTCAGAATTGGAACACTGACAAATGAGTTGCTGCACTGCTGTCACATGAAAGTAGGATGATCAACTTAGCTGTAAAGGTGCCTGAATCAGCGACTTTAGTCATAGCAGTTTGTCAGGCAAACAAAGATATATCAGATGTTGCTATTTACGTTCTGGTTAGCTAAGCATAGCTTTACCTTTTTTCAATTTTTTTTTGTTTTTTTTTTTTTTTTTAAATACATCAAGAAATTGCGTCATGCAATACCATTAATCAGTTCATTAAAGTCCACAGTAAACCAGTTTGACATTCGGGCTTCCCACTATTTCACAACAATGACCAGTAACAAGGCACTTGCTTTGAATTTCCAGAACAATTTCAATTCTTCATGCCCAATTTAAACACATCTGTTCTTGTACTACATTACCCTTGATATCTAATAACTTTTCTCTCATTTTGATACATTGACTCTTGATATTTCTGCAGAGTGCAATCATATAAAATCTTGGACTTTTGATAGGCTAAAAGCCTAGTTCTTCTCTTCCATAGTGTCTATTTCTCTGTCAGATTTATAACTCTTCTCTGTATCTGTAGCAGGAGTGATCAGGAGATGCGCTGTGAAATTTGAAAGCCTCTTGAGAATTCTGTGGTGGCGGAAATTCTTCTTTTCTCTGCAGTTGCTGAGAAGCCCTTGTCCAGGTTCCTCAGAAGGATCTTGTTCTCTTTGAATGCAGTGTTGGGCTGCTTTGGTTCTGAGCCAGGCAGGCACACCAGCAGAGTCCAACAGCAAAGAAAATCTTGTTGTCTCTTGTGTTACCTGTGAAGTAATCTCAGAGTAAGTTTGGATGCTCTTAATCTGGCTCAAATGTGTAGTAAAAGGGTTTATCTTGAAAAAACACAGTACTGAGTATTTTGACCTAAACCCTTGATGGCATGGGAGTGTCCTAAACCCTGCTGATTCCTGTGTACCTGAATTGCTGAGTTATAATCTGCAAGACAATGAAAGTTTTAGTATGGAAGTAGAACAGAAGCACTTGTGATTAATTTCCGTGTTAGTCATTCTTAGGCTGGGCATACATTTACAGTTACAGGAACATATCATCTGCTTAGATTCAGGTTATACTTTGAATGGTGCATTTGAGTGCCAGTGTGGGTGAAAAATAAGGCCTCGAGTACGTATGCCAAAGGGTGCTGTCACTCAGAAATACTATTTAACAAAAGAAAGCAGAACGTATTGGGAAAGAAAAGAGCACCACATCAAAATATGCTATAAGGAAGAATGGTAGTAATCTCTAGAAGGATAACTTTGAAATAATTCTCAACATCACATGAACAAAACAGAACAACCCACTTCATGCAAATTGCATATTGTTCCACTCTGTGTAATGCGTATGTTACACCAGTGAGGAGTCTGTGGTCTCATCACTACAGTGAAAATTCTGTCGCTGATTAGAATGAAAGAAAGGGTTTTTTTGGTAGTCCAATCTGGACTCATTTACAACTCCTGTGAGACAGGAAATGCTCTCATCCTTTCACTACTCTGTAACTCATCTGTGAGAGTGACCAAATTAATTGATACTCACATACTTATCCAGAGGTTATGCACGGTGGCATTCTGGACAAGTTCAGTGAATACAATGCAGAATTGTTGCCACATGTATAGGAGAACATTTAAAATGTTATTAAAGAATACCATTGCTCAGATTTAACTTGCTAAAGACTAGCAGAGATCATATAGAAATTTTTCAAAATTAAACCCTTTAAAATATAGAATTCTAAAAATTAGCAATAATGAATTAAAAATACAATAGCCTTTACAAAATGTTTTTGTGCTTTGGTTTTTTTTATTTGTAAAGTAATAAGGAAAAAGTGAGAAAACACCTCTCCAGTCCCATATAAAGTCTGGGAGATTGCTTCATTAAAAAATAAAATTAAAAAAGCCATTAGATGTTCTGTATTTGTGTTTTTAAAATTGAAGCTTTATAATATTTCATTAAGGAAAAAAAAGCATTAAAACCACTTTACCAAACATTCAGAAATGCAGCATGAAATAAACTCAGAGCTGTACCTGCTTAAATGTTAATGTAAGAAGCATTGTGATTGTATGCCAACAATGCTGCACAGGAACATTATTTCACTTTAGTCGCTTTCAAATAGAATCTATAAAAAGCAAAGTTTCTTGGCAATGTTCTTTCAGTCTTTTTTTTTTTTTTTTAATCAAAAGCTTCATTCTATAAGGTGTTGCAGGATATATAAACATCTCGTAAACTGTTGGTGTTTCCCCCTGCCTGTTAAGAAATGAACTGTAATTCAGGAATAATGAGCTCTAACTGGGGGACATGCAGTACACAGGATCTGATATCTGTTTGCATGCCAAGGTCCACTTGACTATGCTATTCTTTGCAGGCAGGTTTAGAACTTTCTAATTATCCAATGGAAATTATGCTGGTGTGTTCCAAAGTGACTGAATAAAAATAAAATATTTTTGCAAAATATTGGGAAATTTGGTGCATTTAAGCTTCTTTTAGGTCTTTTTTTAACAGCAAAACCAATTTGGACACATGTAAGTAAAATACACAAATCTAAAAAAAATTAACCTGTTGAGGAAAAACAGTTATCCTGATGAAGAATGAATGTTTTAATGAGAGACAAAATAAAGGGCTATAATTGAGATATGAAAGTGCACTAGTAATGTACTAGCAAATGAAAAATTAAGACTTTAAATTTCCATTTCATTCAAATGAATCAGTGTATGAATGCATGCAATTTTGAAGAGTACAAAAATAGTGTTTTCAACACCCTGCTTCATTTTGTTTATCACAGTTATACTATAATACCAGCAAATGACTGTGGAAATCATGACACTTTATTCACCTATTCTTCATATTTATTGAGATATAACTTTAGGAAGTGAGGCCATAAATGTTTTCTTTACTTACTAAAAGACATCTCTTTGTTTTCCATTCCATGGCTATACTGCCATTAAAACAGTGAGATGCCTAATATATACAATGTATAGATGAATATGTGCAATAAAGCATGCACCGTGAATTATAATTTAGCTAATCATGCAGCAAGTTGTTTTTTAGGAAAAAGTAAAGCTAAGGTAAAGATAGAGTTTATCATGCATGGTTGAACTCAAGTGCAAAGAATAAAATCATACCTGAAAGTGCAAGAATAAAATCACATAAAAAGCATTGCTTAATAAAAAAATTAAACATGTCACAAAAATAATAGCATTCAGCTTACCTGGGTATTTAAGCAGTAGGATTACTGAAAGATACCATTGTTGCCATTGATCTGTTACTATAAAAATATGTAATGTTAACGTTATTTTCTAGATAATTTAATCTCCTTTGTCTTGAGACAAGAGGGCTGTCTAGTTCAGTATTTTCATTCAGACCTTGGGAAGTATACTGGTTACTGTATCTATAGCTATGGACAAACAGCAACAACAACAAAAAACAAACACAAAAGCAAAAAGTAAAAACAAAAAAAAGAAAAAAAGAAATTAATTTACCACCCTTTAGTTGACTTTTTTCCTGTCCACTTACTATAAAAAATGGAGATCAGAAGCTCCCAAGCATTTCCAGATTATCAGTGCATATATTTTTATTGTCATGAGTATACATGATGAGAAAGAGCAACCTTTTTCAATCACCTTTTATAGTAAAAATATTGTAGGAAAATAACTGAGGTTGGGGAAAAATGAAGAAATATGGTTTCACAAAGCTCAGCTCAGAGACTGCATTGT
>WYDI02031858.1:0-34785 GCA_009867235.2 Psittacus erithacus | reverse complement strand
TAAAAAATTCTCCGTTCTTTTACTGTTTTTCTACTTGCTGGTCAAAAATTTTTTTTTTTTTTTTTTTTTTTTTTTTTTTTTTTTTTGGAAAGAAAGAAAAAGTAATCTCTAGCTGCTCTGCCAGATCTTTTACAGTTTTCTGTTCTGTTGGTCTCTATGTCAGACCTGCAGAACCACATTGTTTCTTTCTTGACCCTCTGCTTGGCTTCACTCAGTGCTTTCCTGATGCCATACTAGCCAGCTAAGCTGTAAAACTAGACTGAACCCATTGACATTGTACATCTAAAGGGAATAAATATGTGACAGCTAAGTGAAAAGTAAACAAAATGCAAAAAGGCCATCTGAGGCCAGGCAATCCAGAGAGAATTCAAAACCAACTCAGCATATCAAAATAAGCAATGTCAGTACATCATTTAGATTAGTCTTTGACAATGTAGGTTACGTTTTTAAAGACTGTTTACATATAAAAGTTACTGAAGCAAGGCACACCGGCTGCTTGCTCACAAGATGTAGTGCACAAGGAACAAATTGCATTTGGGACACCTTCCTTTTCATTGCAGGCCTGGGAAGGAAGTATTTCCAGTTTCCATTTATAGGCATGATACAGGGAGGATTTGTGCAGATTTTGGAGCAAAAAGGGAGCAATATTATCTGTGTACTCCACAGGAATGGCAAGATAAAGAAAATTCTTTTCAAAAGACACACACACCAATGCAGGATTGGGTCAGTTTAATCTTCTGGGTCTGAAAACGGTCAATAGTTGGGTTTTTTTTTTGGCCTCTCAGAAGAGGTTTAGGTCTACCTAAAAGGCCAGGGGATAAGCGACAGAAGTGAACTCACTGTTAACAAGCAATACAACTTGTATGCTTGTCTAACAGGCACTGCAACTCACAGAGCTCTTCCTAGCTTAGGTTATTCTGATCTTTCTACAGGCACCACCTGGCTAAAAAATGGATAACACAACTAAGGAAAAAAGCCCTTCCTAGGAGCATTGAAAAGGATAATGACTCAGTCTGAAAAAGAATCATGATGTGCAGACAGCAAGGGAGGGAAATATGAAACAAAAGCTCAGAAAAAGATCAGAAGAGGGGAAATGAATCCTGAGGAGGATCAGATGGACTTTCCAAACAAAGGCAGTAAGGAAAATTGGGGTTCAAAAAGACAAGTAATTTTACATGCAGGGAGATAACCTTTGAGGTGATGGCAAGAGCGAAGGGTTATGTTTTGACACCTGCTTTTGTCCTAACCCATCCTTTTAGCATCCTATGGCACTGAATTTACCTACATGTGTGTAAAGAGACTTACCAGCTGCTCAGCTGGTCAGGAAAAATTCCCTTGATTTGGCTGCTTGGCTGTAAAACAACTCACAGTGAGAATATATAAAAGTGGTAAAAACATTTACTGTCAATATCTGTGATGAAGTGGTGTATATAAGATCCTTAGAGCAGACCCAATAACATCACAGTTCAGGTTCCTACAAAGATGTTGCGTTTTGTAGATAAGAACACACTGAGCTTCTGTTAAAGCCCACGGGGCAGGAAAGAGACTGAAGAGCCAGAAGGGATCACCCCAGCCATCTACACTCATCATGCGATTGCTCCACGCCATAAAATACATCATTTTTTGCATTTTTTTCTTCATCCATTTACAAATCTAGGGAATTCAAATCCATGGAGCAGACCTAAGATGCAACTGTTGTGCTTGCAATCACTTTCTTTATGGCACTGCTCCTCAGTCTGACAGTTTTTGTTGCTAGTCAGTGTATTTATTTGTACTACTTCTCATAAAAAATAACTTTCCTAGATATTTTTCCTTTTTCAGTTCTAAATATTCTCACTTTGGGGCTGACACTTTACAATTCCTGATGAACCTTTCTGTTACTTAGCTGAGCTGGGTACAGCTTTCTTTAATCTTTCCTTCCAAATCTCTCATTTCAGTCCCATTAGCAGTGACACTACTTTTGAACTGCCTTCAATTCTTAATTTTTACACATGAGAAAAAACACCCGTCTCACTAAGACAGAATTAGTTATCTGACAGCTCAGGGGGAACACGATTCCCTTTTTAGCATACCCTTCTTCTGAGATTCATAGTCAAAACTGTCTGCCCATCGATCTTTCACACAGCTTAAGATGGGTTTTTGCCTAAAGATCTAAGAATAAAATTTTGCTGGAGTATAGCATTATCTGGAGCCCTGATGACATTTCACACATTTGTACCTACAAATATGGGGTAACTATACTCTGAAAAGGGGGAATGATGCTCCTGTGTGAAAGAAGGGAATTTCAGAACATGAATGTCAAATGTCAAAACCCCATATCCTTCCCTCTCTCCCTTTTACTATGAGAAGCACGTATTCTGTAGCATTGCAATAGCTATGATGAAGACTTCCACTTCAGCCTTCAAAATGAACAGCAAAAAGTTTAGCTCTGCATTATAAGAAAAAGTTAAGGAGCTTACAGTCAGTCAATTATGGTGACTAAACGAAAGCAAAAGCTCCTTGGAAAAAGAAATGGTTCTTTGTAATACATCTCTTACTACTTGCCGAAGATCTGCATCCCTGATTCTACGTTTCCACATACCAGATTTGCATTTTCTGTTGAGATAATAACATTTCCGTATGGGACAAATCTGCATGCTGTTCACATACCACTGCGCAGCCCAGGATCACTAGGGAAGCGTTTGTAGGAGGGCAGCGTATTATCATTTAGCAGCAACCTCAGCTTCCCAGTCCATCAGAGCATGGGGAGCTGACACTTCAGTCTCCTTCCCTGCAGCATCCTGCCTATCAGTATGACAGAAGCTAAAAAGGTTTTTGGAGTATCTGATTACTGTAGCCATAGGAATATGAAAAAACCTCACAACTATATAGCAAAAAAAATTACAGGCAAAATTGAACCTGTTGGTTGTTCATTGGGGTATTTTCAACTCATGAGCTACACTGCTCGTTAAGTGAAACTGGGAGGTACAGTACTAGACAGAAATGTTTGACTTCACGGTTTTGTGAGCAATTGCAATGGAGTTACTGTAAAAAAAATTGTTACATAGAATAGGGGCCATCTGCACTTAGATGGTTAAACAATTTTTATAATGCTGCCATATTTCTTTTCTCTATCACTGCACATTTATGAGATTTTTATTTACTGAAGCCCTGCCTGTATATATGAGTCAAAATTGATCTTTGATGACTTCACCAAAACCTAGTTGAGTTATACCAGGAAATCATTTAAAGCCATTACACTGTTGCATATGCACACATTTTATACCAACAAGGATGTGGATACTGTTTCTTCTTACAGCTAACCCATTCATGCAGAGTACACTGAATAACGTACTTTTGTACAACTCCAGCATTCCAAACCCACTTGCTAGGTCTAGAAAATTATAAACTTCAGAAAAAAATAACTGTAAGTAAACAACAATCAACTACTGCAATATTTCATACTTGAATTTTTGGACAATATCTTTTCTGTATTTTAAATTCCTCTTAAAATGAAATACAAAGAATCCTCATGAAAGAAAAAATATACACAATAGGCTGCAGGTTAAACAAAGATGACCCCTTTTTTTCCCCTTGAGATCTCTCAAATATTTAATCATACCTTTTATAAAACCAGTGCAACTTTTAAGACCAGGCAAATCTTAAGTTTCAACTGGTCAAAATGACAATAATTTCCTGAGAGAAAATTATTAATAACGCTAATGAAGCAAATGAAGCACATTTTCTGAATACCCTGTGTCTACACTCAAGTGGCAGGGTGTTGATGCTTTTTCCTATTCGTTTCCACTAGAATCAGGTGCCATCCTTTCCCTCTGTCTGCTGTATACCTTTCCCTGCCTACAAAGCTGTCAGTTGTGTTTCAGCCAAGAACATATGAACAGAAACAGACTCTCCCACAGCATAGCAGCAGCAACCCCAGCTCTGATCTAAAACCTGTCAAGGACACCAATTAATCACCTGCTCCAGACGGCGCTTATGTTCTCCAGTATGGACCATTCCACTGCACTGACTACACAGGGGAAAAACACCATTTTATGCTGCTAGCCCTATGCCTATCAGTGTGCGCCTGAGGCTTTGGCCTATATAAATACAGAAACTATATTTCTGACATAATCTTTGCATATTCAACAAGCATGGAGTAGCTGCAGCCTGCAGGGGGCTGTACTACATTCCATGAAACAGCCTGGCTAAGGCTGCTACTACATGTCGAATGAAGCAGAGGGAACAAGACTGAATGACAAATATTCAAGTGAGAGCTAATACGCATAATGTGGATATTGTACTTCAAAATGGGAAAAGGCAAAGATAAAACTTGTGGTGGAAGCTTAAATCTAGATTTTTGTGTTGTCAGATATTGCCAAACAACTTGACAGCATTCACAACAGAGGTATTTTTTTCAGCAGAAGGGAATGGAAACGCATAGATCTCAATAATCCTCTTGCAAGAGGCCAGTGAAGCTGCTTCTTATCAGACTGAAGCAGAATTCAGATCTTCTGCCTTTTGAAAAATTCCCATTTGCTGATTTGTTTTCCTCCAGGGACAAAGATTTCAAGCCATGGTTTTGTTCACAAAAGGCACAATTCTGGCTAACTTTTATTTGGATCCCAGTGAAACAGAATCTCACATTTCAGCTTTGTTGAATAAAACCCCCTAATTTACAGTTCTCTCAAAACTAAACTTTCTGTAGTTTTGAAGTACCAGTTTGGAGCTCCTTGCCCCACGCACCTTTGCAGGCCAGCACTTGCGGCTGATCTGCGTAACTTCAGAGTGAAACGCAGTCATGCAATTGGGGAGGCAGAATACAAATCTGACCGACAGCTCTCTGCGTTGCATGACAAGAGCTGAATTCCCATGGCGGTATTAAAGCACAGAATGAATATACCTATACACATAAACCTCTATTCAGTCATCAAGGCAAACATCTAATCAGATATAATAATAACCCTTTAGGACGTCACTTTGCAGGGTGTATAGAAAGCTTTTTAAATTCAAGGGGCACTATATGACAAACATTGAAACTTATTCTTTGTGCTTATTCAAACAGAATAGTGCAAAGTAATGTCTAAAAGCATTATTGAGCTAGTGCCCAGGAGCGCACAGCAGCAGGAAATGAAACACGAGGAAGCTTAGAGGAAGAAAGAAGAGGTTAGAAATCCCAGCCTCATCTCCTCTTCAGTATGAAGTTTATCTTTCATTACATCGTCATATCAGCTTCAATGCCATGCTTATTTGCTCAGACAAAGCTTCAACAGGAAAAGCATTAATTCCTCATATGCAGCCTGCCACCAGCTTCTTGAGAAAAGCCTCATGGTCACGTGTTTGCCTGACACACTGGGCAGACTTTGAATAATTCATCTGGAATTAGAAGAATTACAAAGGTATGACAGCTCTGTAATGAGAGGGTGCCTTTGTTTTAGAATTTTTCTAGTGTTCAGTGCAATCACATCTTGCACTGTAATTAAATGCATCTTGCAAGCTACAAGAAAGAAAAGAGGATGCAGAGCAAGACAGAGAGGAGGCTAATCAAAGGTACAATTTCTGAGGGAGGTGGAAGAACAGAGCCAGCTGTTTCTCCAGGTAATCACAGCAAAGCATGAAAAAAGCAGCAGATCACGCTGATCACTGACATGCAGCTGAACCACAGGTTCATTACAGCTAACATTGATTTCAGATGGAACAGAAGCAGGAGAAAAAAACATCATTAAAAAAAACACCTCAGCAAAGCAGCTCTTTCAAAGGAAATATTTCTTTTTTTTTTTTTTTTATGCCAGTTTCTCCTTTTTTTATGACAACTGAGTGCTGCAAACAGTAATAGAGACTATTTTACAGGTACCCCCAGTGAAGGCCATATACAGAAATCATATGGAAGCACTTCAGGTTCCTCAAAAACTTAGATCTGTGGTGGCCAAGTGGCAATCTCAATAATGAGGCAAATTTAAACCAAATGTCACTATAATCTGACCCCTCTTCCAATATATTTGTATCCTTGTGGCAGCTAATCCCAGTAAAAGAGTATTTACATAAGAAAATGTGCAGAGATCAATCTTCTTCACTTGGGTGGCAAAGCAAAATTCTGTGGATTGAAGTCTCACAAAGAAGATAAACCCAGGTGAATTTAGAGAAGCAGCATCCTTCTTTAAATTAAATCAATCCAGCATGACACTAACTGAAGGGTTCTTGTTCTGTTCCTTAGAAGAGAAGCAGAGTCAATCTAATTGCAATTCTTGGGCAGCATTCCTTACTCAAAGAAATACCTACTGAATACCAACTGTAAGGACAGAAAAATGATCAGAAGTCAAAAGACTACTCATCAAAACTGTTCATCATCTGAAAAAGAAGTTTAACCACAGAAAATTCCTTGTAAAACTACCAACGTGACTGAAAAATCCTCCAGTAAAAGCTCATTTCAAACAACACATTTTATTTTAAAGACATTGACTTGCCATGTTTTATATTCCTTGTACAAAAGCTCTGATCCCTTTCATAGTAGTAACTGGATTCAGAATATCCCACTACTTACGTAAAAGAATTTAACTATCTTCTCTTGAACCATTTTATACTTCTCTCCGATAAGCATTTCCTGCCCAGGTTTGCATGGAGCCAGCTTGACACTGCAAGCCTAGACAATGGTACTGTAATGCTCCAGAAGAAATGCTTCTCAGTCCCTCTTATTTCCTTGCTCTGAAATTGTACTGCACAATTTATCAAGTTTCCTCTCATTTTGGTCCAATGCAGAAGGCAAAAAGCACTAACTGCTGGCAATCTGCACTGTATCTCACAAGCTTGGGCTGGGGCATGGAGGAACAGGTTTAGATCACAAGGCTAAGTGCTTCCACATCAGTTTGCTTTCATATAGAATTTGGTGATCTCGAAAGCTACTTTGTCTGGAAAACCTGCACAAAGCTATCAATCTTCTTCTCTAGCAGTCAATCTTCCAGTTAAGTACAGCGGTTCATGTGATTGTGGAAAGAAACTGGGATTTGTCCTAGCCTAATACGATTTTTACCTATCAGTGACACCTGGTATCCCCTTTCTCTGAGAATTCGGTAAGGCCTAGGACAGGGTGTCTCTAAGCATTTATTTCAGGCTGTAAGTTTAAGCTCCTGCACAGACTGGCACCACAAATGGTTTCCAGCAACGTACTCCAGATAAGCTCCATGGAGAAATTTCTGCGCTATGGCATTTCCACGTAAGCAACCATTTTAAGCCCTACCAGGTCTTTTGCAGTTGGATTGGTCCCTTCTGAGAATATGGCCCAGATTTTGGATGCTGCACAAATATACATTCCTGTATCCCCAGGTCAGTGCATTGTTAAGAACTATTGTTCCTTTAATATGTGAGTTGCTGATGTCTCCACACCTCCCCTTGTCACCAGCTTGTCAGGTCTTTACAGACCCCGCTGCTGAATGCATTTTAATTCGCACAAGAAGGTACTTTGAACCCACAGGAAAAGAAAACATTACAGATCTGAGCTGAGAAGATTTTCTCTTTCTTTTGCAGTTTAGGACCCATGGAAAACATTAGGAGCTGTGCGAGGGGGAAGACCAGTGCTGTGGCATTTTTTATGCAGTTCGGACTGTCTGCTTGTTATCACCATGCAAACAACTGAGAAGATGACACAAGCTAACAAGATGTCACATATTGTCCCCATAGACTTAAAAGCCAGCTCCTCTGCTGCTGCCCACCGCATAGCAAGCTGCTGGGGTAGCAGGGTGTTAGGGCAAAAAAGAGAGCAACATCTCCTGCAATTCAAAACACTCAGCGTTTTGTGGCCGCTACCTAAGAAGTCACATCCCTCATATAAAACAGTTTGCATCCAGAATACTGTTACAGTCATTTAAAACACTCAACTAATCCTCTGCCAAGCAGAGCACGTCCAGATAAAGGTGCAGGCTCTTTACACACTAAGATAAATAGAGATGTAAATTGTGTCCAGAAAGAGTTTCAAGGTCAGACAGCACCCAAACCAGTGAAAGTAATGAATCTGAGCACTATTTACTTTTATATGTTTATCACAACCTAGTTCCAGGTGATAGGTTTGTCTTTTGCATCCTTACAGAGTGAAATACTTACAGCCTCTGCTTTAAAGCGTACAGAATTTAGTTAATCTCTGGCTACAGACTGTACAGGTATTTGCACTTATCTAAGGTTATAACATTTATTTTGCACATCTTTGTAAATAAAAATAAAGTGCAAGTCACAGACTCCCATTACATTTTTTCTGATTCATCCTGCCCTGCCCACACAATAGCTCAGATACCAGAAATTAATTTACAAGAACTAAGAAAAAGTAGTCAAAAATCAATTAAAAATTAAGAATTGTTAAAAACAATCACTCTATTCCTTATAGTGCCTCTCAGATTCAAATTTGGACAAAATATGTTGTAAAATCTTGTATCACAAACAATAAGGATAGCTGTTTGGTAAACATACAATGCAATTAATCAGCCAGTCAATTAATTTTCTTAATTTGAGTTTGATGTGTATACCCTGTGTCGCTGGTGTTCTTTTGAAAAATATAATACAATTGGGTTAAAGTCAAGTACTTTTTCCAGTCCTACCACATTAATAAAAATGTCAAGGCATCTTTGAGACAAATAATGAGAAAAGTGGGGTTAAAATACATATGGAATAGAAAAAACCTGATGGTACAGTGTTTTTCAGCAATGCAATCAGCTGATTTGCCATCTTAAAATGAAGTAGCATTTCATCTAGAATTGGGAACAACAGGTGAGATTTTCTTAGTTACAAAATGCACTTACAAATCAGGTATTTGGGCATGCAGCATGGACAACTAAGTGCCCAGCTAACCATGCACACCAGTAAATATCTTACTTGAGTGAATGAAATAATTTCATTAGTTAGCATCAAACAAGGCAAAAGTAAATTAAAACCACAAGCAATAGCGCCATAAAATCATCAACTTGATATTCTAGCAATGTGCGGTGGGTCTCATCTAGCATTTGTGTGGGGATGGCTTGAAAAATGCCACTACCTTGTTAGGAAATGTAATGTAATTCAGTGGTGTCCTTTTATGTTACTGAAAAACAAAACAACCTTGACTAGAAGAAAAATTAATATCTAAACTGATAGTTAACTGTTAGTTACACTTATATAATAACCTATACTTAAAAAATAGCTTCTCTTTTACAGAACTATGCCATGAGAGGGATAGTGCATTGGACACACATATACTAAATGTGGGGAAGGACTCCAGTTTTTCTCTGGCTTTGGAAGAAATAGCGAGAAGCCACAGTACTTCATTGTACCTGGGAACATGTGAGCTGCCAGCACAGTGAGAAAAGGTCTTAAGTGTGTGCCAAGGCAAAAAAACCCACATTTGCTTGCCCAGGTCTATTCTATTGGCATATTCCTCATTCCTTCAATCCTTATGGATTTTTAAATGGAAAAAAATGAACACAATTTTATTCTTCAGTTGTTTGGGGAGATATTAAAGAAAGCTACACAGCTTCTCACAAATTGGTGATATACGCCTGACCAAGTTTTCAGGAAAAGCAGCTGTGTGTCTGCATCTACAGGCACAGCCCACATGAGAGCTATGTAGCTGTGCAGTGCTTTGTGTGCAGATACATCTCCCATCTGTGTTCAGTTAGATTAAAAAATTGTATGCAATGCAAGTGCACACATATGGGTTCTTCTTCTGAAAATATGATCCCTTCAGACACAGATGGAGAGCATAATTCCTACTGATGGACATCTACATCAAGTTCAACGTAGTATCTTTGTTGCTATATGATTCATGTTCAATTTTAGACAGAGTTTAATTCACAAGATGTATATGAGAGTTGAGTAAATACAATGCCAAGAAAATATATTCTCCTTTATCTTAGATATGACATATCTATGAAGAGCTTATTTTATTGTAGCTGAAGAAGATAAAACCACAATAATATTTTATCCTGTCTCTTTTAACTGCTTTTTAGCTGTGTTTATTCTTTTTGCTGTATTTCAAGTTATTTAGAACCCAATAATGCAAGTTCAGTGGGAAAGTGAGACCCAGTACCGGCATCTACTTTTGGCAGCTACTGAGTGTGTAATAGTTCAGCAAACTTACTCTTTACCTACACAGGGCACATGCTCAGAGCAGAACCTAGGTCTAGCAATGGACAAGCTGAATGAACTGAGAGCTAAAACACCTATATGGGCATAAAATATGGAAAGAGCACAATAAAAATTAAAAAAATCTACAAATTGAGTATAATACGATAAAGATTAAATCAAAACCACAGTCACATAATGTACATAAAACTTGTCATTGGGGTTTGGAAACATGTCACAGCTTACAGATTTTATAGAGTAGTAATAACTAAAACATACTGAAACATACAGAATGTTGGCAGTGTAAATCATGAAAGGATACAATAGAATTTGACACAGTAGCTGTCAAAAGGCGTACCATGTAAAACTCCATGGGGACTGAAAAAACTCCACCAGGCCTAGGACCACTAGTAGAAAGAAATTCAAAACAAACCTTCTACAAGTTTCTCTGTTACGTGGATACAATTTGTCTTTGTTCAGTTAGGAATGGATCTGGATGTTATATAGTGTTACGTAAAGTAATTCTTGCTTTTATGAGATTTCCCTTCCATGTTACTTGGTTAATGAGAACTAGAACAGCCAAATTGGCTTCCAAATTGCTGGATGCAAATACACAGCCAGTCTACCACTGACTGATTTCAATGGATGGCAAATTTGAGCTAATGATTTCTCATGCTGAATGTAGGGAGCAATTAACTCTGAAGATATGAGAAAGGGTGTTGTAGAAAGACAGGGCAAACCTTTGATGGAATGTTCTAGGAAGGTGGAGAAACAAGTGGAAACGCCAGTTGATGAGAGGCTGAATTGGGTGATGCAAGATTTTGATAAACGGGATGTTAGTTCGGGGGTGGAGAGGCATGGCAAGATGGGTATTAAAATCCATTATATACCAAGAATTTACATACTGAGTTACATGCTTGGTTGATGTTTCCACTCCAGTAAACTTCCCTTTAATTTTGCAAAGCTGCTATTATGTCTGATTATGTGGAAAGACTCTCAACACCACGGTGTCAGAGGATGTATTCAGAAGCACAATTGTCTAAATCAAGGTCTAATTATTGGCAGCTATGGAAAGAAAAAACAATAACCTGAGTATTTTCCACAACTCTTCCATGATCTCATGCCACGTTTCATTTTTTGTTGTTCTGCTCCCTTTGTTGTGTTCCATCTGCTGCTCACTTTGTTGAATCCAAAGTGATTTAATGATCATGCTAACCAAGAACACTTTACCACTTAAAGAAAACCATCTCCTTCACTTAGCTTTCAGCATAACTATAGCATAAGCAAAGATGTTAAATTTATTAATAGCATCATCTGAAGGACTGAAAGCATTTTGCAAACATTCATTAACCAATGTTCACATTTTCCTTTTGTGATAAATTGTTCCTGCTTTTGCTGTTTACACCTGCCTGATCTGCGCCTAAATTATTGTGTGTAGTCTTCACACTATGCTGTGAGCTACATTTGGGACTCCAAGAGATTCATATAGCACCTTGTGTTTAAAGACAAGCCTTGAGGAAAATTTTAGCACTTGAGGGCAAAATTTTGATTCTGAAGATACTGCTGCTTGTAATCAACTACTTTTTCTATGCCAAATTCTGCTTTTGATCAAGCAGTAGCTGTGTGCTTTTCCTCTATAAGGGATGTACAGGCAGGTATCCTCTCTCACACCAACACTCAGTGAATGAGGTGACAGGGTACCAGTTACTGTTGAGAGACCCAGTCCAGCAGCTTCCCCAGTGCATACATGTGTCACAACAAAACACAGCCATGCTCAAAACTCCTGCCACACATGAAACAAAATGTAGATGCTTTCAAATTTGGACGCGTTATCTTCTAACCACCTGCAATGTAGGAAGGTAGCTGATGCCATTTCTCCATGCTGTAGGACACATTATTTTTTTAGTGTGTCCCAGAGGTCACAAATTCAAACTGTTTTGGACCAAATTATGTTTTAGTACCTTGGATTTATCACAAGATGCCCTGGCCATCCATCTCTTATTCAAAGGAATATTCAGGAACTGCAGCCAAGGCTTTGTGGACAATTGACGAGAAATTTTGAGGTTTCCTAGGAATTTGTATCTCAGTTAGGGACAAGACTAGCTAATAGGAAGGTGCCATGTCCTGTTTACTCACAGGTTGAGAGCTCTTTCTAGAAAGGTATTTATGTTGGGTTTGGCTGGAGTGGAGTTAATTTTCTTCACAGTAGCTGGTATGAGGCCATGTTTTGGATTTTTGCTGGGAACAGTGTTGATAACACAGGGATGCTTCAGTTGTTGCTGAGCAGCGCCTCCACAGAATCAAGGCCTTTTCTGCTTCTCACCACACCCCACCAGTGAGTAAGCTGGGGGTGCATAAGGAGTGGGGAGGGGAAACAACCGGGACAGCTGACACCAACTGACCATATAATGGCATTCTCAGCATATAAAGGTGGGGGGAAAGGAGAAAGCAAGGGACATTTGGAGTGATGGCTTTTATCTTCCCAAAGTAACCATTATGCACAATGGATCCCTGCTTTCCTGGAGATAGCTGAACACCTGCCTACCCATGGAAAGTGGTGAACGAATCCCTTGCTTTGCTTGTGTTCAAGGTTTTTCCTTACCTACTGAACTCTCTTTATCTCAACCCATGAGTTTTCTCACTGTTACCCTTCTGATTCTTCCCACCATCACACGAGGGTGAAATGAGTGAGCGGCTGTGTAGGGCTTAGTTGCCAGCTGGGGTTACACCACGATAGTATTACAACGAAACCCCGTCCTGAGGTCAGTGATAAAACAACCAAAGCTTCCGCTCTTTGACTGATGTTGTGACCAAAACCCCTTGGTACTTACAGACTTGCATAATACAGCTGTTTATCTACTGTTTTTTTCATTACAGATGCATTGTCTTTTCCACTCATCTTGACACAGTCTCTGGTATTTATATCCCTCCCTCTGTTATATTCAGCAGGGAATAGGGTCTGGTTCATTTGATTAACTAGCCATTCTGCAAACAGCCATAAACACCAATCAACCCCAGTGCAATGGGAAAGCTTTAGGGCCAGGAATAGTAAATAACCCTCTCCTGCCATTGCAATCTCAGCGAGGCAGTTGTGCAGTCTGTCTAGATTGGGTATTATATGCAAACTGATAGAAGAATGAAATGTGATTACAGGCTGGTTAAAATGTTTCTTAAAATACTCCACATGGCACTCTAATCCTCTCTTCCTATAGCTGGGCTATTGAAAAGAAACTGATTTATTGTAGTCACATTTTCAAACCAGACAACTCTGCCACCTAAATCAAATACTGAGACAAAAAATAATTGCTGGCAATTTAACTAAAGAGAATAAAATGGTGGAAAAAACACAATTATCATTACTCTTCAGCCTAAGGAAAGATTCTGCTTATTTAATAGAAGACTTTCAGCTTTATCTTCAGTTGACACTCTTTAAGAAAGCCAGCTTACCTGCCTGGCATACCTTCCTCACTGTCCTCCTCTTACTTCTAAATTTTCTGGCTGATGACTGGAAAGTTCATTCCATCTACATTTCTTTCCAAGAACAGCACTCAGAAAACATCTCAGCTGCTCGAACCAGGTCAGAAAAAGACAAGAGCAGGAGGCATCATAACATACTGTTTAGAAAACACAAGTTACTTTGTTTGGCTTTCTAAGGATTTTGTTGCGTATGAAAGGTGCCATGCTAATGCCAGAAAATGAAAAGTTTTTTTATCATTTTCACTTGTCACTGCCTATGCAAGTACACCACTGACACATCCCAGTCTTGCAGGTCTGAGTAACAGGACAGAGAAAACTATTTTTCTACATCTATCTGACCCTCTACTCAGCTGGGGCTGCCGCGTTGTTGAGTATAACCATGCAAAACCTGCAGGAGCTGAACAAACTGTGCAGGTAATGTTTAGAAAAGCTCTTCTGAACCCCCACAAAAGAGCTCAGAGAGACAATGTCAGGAGGCAGAGCCCTAATAATGTCTTCCCAGGCTACCCTCTGGTCCACCCCAGGAGCCATTCACAGCCATGACTCGCATGCAGAGTCCCATTTTAGTTCAAAGTACTCCTCTCCTAGATTTCAGAGCCCTGCACAGATACTGGAAAGAAAGCTGTGGGAAACTGCTGAATGGGATTTGAACCCTCCCTGAAATATTCAGTGGGAGTTAAAGCAGCATATTTTCATTTCACACTGCTCAGAAGGAGGCAAGCGGATAAGGCTAGAGAGCAAAGCATCCTCAAGAGGTAAAGATCATGTCCTGACGCCAGAACTTACTGCAGCCTGACAGCATCCACGCTGGAGACTTTCTGCTTCTGATAATTGTCCTTTAAAGAAATAATGCCCTACATCCCAACCTCAGGACTTTGTTGGCATGAGCCTGGTTTAAGCTCACAAAAATTAATCATATGTTCTGGCACTCTGCTGAGTAGGACACAAATTATTCTTGTGTAAGAATTATCCAGTTTGAACCACCAAACCTGGTGCTTCAAACTAGTTCTCTTCCTCCTGTCTCCCTTTTTTTTCTCAAAACACTTGGGGTTCAAGAAATTAATATATTCCAATCAAATGCAGTTTTACTAGAATGTTTCCCACTATGTATAATCAGATGACTGAGGACAATGTCAAAAAGCAGCCAGGATGCACAGGTAAAATTTTGGGTTCCTCACTGTATTTGAAAGATTAGTCTTTTCCGTGCTTTATTTCTCTAGATGATATCTTAGACCACACTGGATTTTCTCCTCCTTCCTGTTTTGAGTCTAGGATGACTGTAAGGGTAATTATTTATTTTATTTAGAGCTTCTGATACTTAGATACTTGATACTTGTAAATGTTAGAGACGTAGGTTGATCTTCCTTAGTATTCTGCCAGGGCTTTTTAGTTTACAACTGAATTTTCCTACAGCATCCTTATTACTTCACTATCATTTAATTTTCTACCAATATGCTTGTTAATGCACTGATTATTTAAGGATGATAGTCTAAAAATTTGCTATCAGAGCAGCTGCAGGTTCCCCTTGAGCTATCCTTTTTTGCTCTATTATCTGCAGCTGTATGAGTATTAGAATTTAAAAATTCTTAATGATTTAATGAGGGACTATCAAATGTCTGACAGTGCTATAGATCTACTCATTGCATTTGCTTGTCTCTAGAATAGACCTTTTTCTTGTTTAGTAACAAGTTATTTACCAGAAATTATATACAACTGTCAAGCTTTTAGGAATGATTGGCATAGCAGCTTAAAAAAAATATGGAATGAGATCTCTCGGTTACTTCTTATACCCCTCTCCCCATTTTAGACTTGTAGCCTCATAATCCATTACTTCTATTCATATCTCTTTTCTGTTACATATATCCTTTAAACAACCTTACAGTGAATCCCATAATTTGCATTTCTTAATGCATCACAATTTGGGTATTAATAAAATATGTTAATACACAAAAATACTAGCTGGAAACATTAAAGCAAGAAAGTGAATACATTACCAAGTTCTGTGCCTGAAGCAAGAGTACGCTTTCCTGTTTCCATCAATCGATCATTAAACAGTCTGCATTTTCCCTGATTTGTATCTGATATGTCCCCAGTGCAGCCTACCACACTGCAAGCCTGCAAGTAGGCTTCAAAGAGACAGACAGAGTTTTGGAAAGCTTCATCTGATTGCAAATTGAAATTCACAGAATTCATTGCACAGAGAAACAGTGTAAACTGATGGAGATAGCAAAGGGGATGTGTGACTGCGCAGAGAGGCAAAGGTTGGAAAGAAGAAATGCTCAGATTGCTGGGGAACAGTTGGAGTAGCTGATATCCAAACAGAAGTGAAAAAATGAAAAAGTAAGGGTGAGCGAACAAAGTGAAGCGAGAATTCAGAAGGAAAAGAATGAGCCAAGGTTGCTGGATCTGGGTAGGAACCTGTGTAGTCCCCAGCATCTTCATAAATCTGAAAATGTTACAGAACCTCTGTAGGACATACAGTAAGTTAATGGAGATAAAATGGAGAAATAAGAGCTCACAGGACAAGAATAACGGCTGCCTAATACCTATTGTGTCCCCTGTAGCCAAACCAGAATGGTCTAAATGCCAAACTACTCTGTCAGGCACTCTACTGAGTTTTTCTTTCTTAGGATAATGAGAAACCAAAATGAGGAATCAAAGCATGGACATATGTCTATGTTGTGGAAAGCAACATGAGCCACAGAGGGTGTTTGGTGAGGGAGCTGTGGGTTTACTACAGCCTTTGCATGAGTGAGTGAAAAAAAACAGAGGGAGGACAGAAGGAATTGACAAAGGAGAGGATATAATACAAATTTCTATCTCTCCCTGAGGCAGCAATTTTTGACAGACCTTTTTCACTGATGTTTTTGAAAACAGATATGGAACTAGATCTGGGCACAAAAGAAATTGTGTGGTTGTTAAACTGCTCTAATTCAAAACTTTCCTTCACCCTCCATAGGAAATTTGCTGCAAGAAGTGATCTGAAGAAGTAACAAAAAATAATTCAAGAAGGATGTTTTACTCATCCCAACCTTCTTCCCCATAGGTTGCATAGAAATGTTTCACATTTTCCGACCAGACTTGGAAAGCATACCTGTAGGAGTTTGTAACTTCCATCAGTCATCTCCCTTGTTTAATAAAGAGCAATCTCAGATGCCAAAAAGATAACAGGACTTATTATATCATATTCATTCCAATTCCTGCTAAATCAAAATAAATGACCACTTGCCAAAACAGAATGACATGCAAGCAGTACACCCCATTTCTGAAGACACCAGGCTTTAACAGAGCAGAGCAGTGAGTGCTGAGCTCAAAGTCACCCTGCAGTAACAAAACCTGAGGTAATGTGCATGCTACTCAAAAATCCAAACAAGGGTGTACACCTCCACAAGCTGCTGACATACAAAGGGAGGTTCACTACTCTGCTAACAGCACAGCTTACTCATTCCTCTCCAGGTTTCGGTCTTCTAAAGCTGCTGGTCAAACTCTTTTTTTCTGAGATAATGCCACAGATGGAAGAGCCTATGAAGGTAGTACAAATAATTTTACCAACTGCACTAGAAGTAGATTTATGGGTTGGAAAAAGTTTATTATCTAGCTGAGGTTTCCCTGTATTTCTTTTTCACTATATAATCCAACATGCTTTCACTGTAAGATGCCACATCAGAACCACTGTCACTCCAGCAGTAGTGCCCAGATGACAACTGACATGCAATAAAACTGCCTCCTCAGTACCTCTCTGCCCCGAAGAATCTTCCTGTGCCAAACCCTTCCAGTCCTCTGCAGCTGGTGAACAGAACGGAGAACATAATCTAATTCTGGTTTTGAGAGAGTAATATGCAGCAGAACTTTAATTTTGTTGCGAATACATCCATAAAGACATCTCCTGTTTTGCACTCTTTACTAAAGCCTGTATTTTACTCATGAGATGGTTTGTAACAGCACCCATGAGAGCTGTTTCTCTTTCAGACCTCTCCTGAGCTAATGCATAATAAATGCACCTGTGACACACTAAATACTCAGGAACCTTTTTTTTTTTTTTTTTTTTTAAATGGAATATGACAACAGCATTGCTCTGTTAGATCCAAACATGCAAAAATTAAGCTACTTGTTTGTAGGGGTCGGTTCAGCATCCTTTCCTGTTTATGCTACTCTTTCTAACAAGAGTGCCTCCCAAATACTGAGTGTGGCCAGCTGAGAAAACTTCAGCAAGAAATAATGCTAGCAAAGAAATTTCCTTTCAGCATTATTCTGACATACTCACGCTCAGCTTTTACAATCACTGACTGAAAATACACTCTTTTTCTTAAATTATCACATAACTGTCAGTTTTCTTACTGCCTGCTCTCTTCCAAAATTTCTCATCCCCTAAAATCCCAGCTCCAGGAGGGAGACGGAATTTCTACAATTCATCACTTGCCAGTGCAAATGAAAGCAACACTCATGCTGCTTAGTATTCAGAAATGTAAAGTCGCTCATATATAAAGCTCCGGATTATGGTATTCAGATGTGATATGGGCACAGAAACAAATGGGGATACATACCACTCTAGCAGCAATTCCCAAAGCTGCACACTACCAGAAAAAGCACAAGGAGATATAAGGGGCATAAAATAAGCATCACCAGATACAAATCCCTCATATATGCAGCCACAAGCAGTCATTCTGCATGCTGTGGTCCAGCTATACTTGCTATCAGAGTGTGGTGTTGCGGTCCTGCTTTCCCCACTTACCAGAAATATCCATAGTTCTCCAGAAAAAGGAAAAAACCAAACAAATAATAAAAGAAAAAGGGAAACTCCTATTTGTTATTTCTACAGGTAGAGACAGAGGGATAATGAACACAAAATTAATACTACTTTTTGCATGTGCATAAGGATTGTTTTAGACCACGTTTGGTAATACACCATATACCTTACAGTGGCAGATAGCTTCACACTTCTACATATCTGGTTTCCTACCACCAGGACAGAAATACGTGTGAGGTTTTTCTCTCATGACACCATCCTAAGTAGTCCACTCCTACATAAGAGAAACCTCAAGTGAAATCTCCACCAGCAAAGGAATCAATTTGCCTCTGTGGACTGTTTTGCCTTGTTAAAACAGGCATGAAATACTTAGCTTTGCATTTGGCCATCAGGATGAAGGGTGGGGACCCCTGTGAAGACTTCCCCATCCCATGCTTACTCCTCAAAGGGCTGTTAGCTGTCCTTTTGCAAGCTGAAAAGTCTGAACTCAGCTCTCTGCAGAATGCAAATCTACAGGATTCAAGCAAAATTAGCATATTTTGCTATTTCTTTTTATTTATTGCCATTTCTAGCCATGCAATATGATCTTATTTCGTTAGGTACTGTACAAAATATGCCGCCAAGAAAAACAAATTCCCAGCTTAGGCACTCTCAACCATGCTCTAGAGAAGAAAATTGTCTGTCTAAAATAGCTAGGAAAGAAATGCGAGCACCTAAATTAGGCACCTAAAGCTACCCATGATGGGAGTATAGTTGTAGCCATGACAGTTCAAGGATCTAAGTGAAGCAAGGTTTTAAGAAAGAATTACCTTTGAACAGAAAGGATATATCTGTGGGGGAACCCCAAAATAACCAAGCTTTCAGGCAAACATACTTCTGAAAACAAGCAGAAAACTTCAAGATTAGAAAACTGCCTCTGAAATTAATGCAATTATGTTAATCAAAGAGGCAATGCAAGAGAAATATGTAGTTGGCACCACTGAAGCTGGAGAAAATGAGAGACAATAAAGACTGATTGCTCAATAAAATCTCTTTTTCTTTTCCTCCTTATTTTTTTATACTGTATCAGACTTTTATGGACTTTAGCTCCCATGCTCATCTTTTGAAGTTAGGCTATAGCTCTCCTTTGAGGATGAAGGCTGAAAGGTCAGACACAGAAAGGTTGTTTTCTGAGAAATACTCTTCATCTGATAATGGCTGTGTCAATTAGTTCATTCTTGGAAATATAGCAGTTCTTTAGTTTTTACTCATGTCACGTCTATGATGATATTTAGATGACTACAGCGTGAGTTCCTCTCTCCCCTCTTCTTTGTTAGCTATAAAATAAGACAAATGAAGGGGAAGAAAACATAAAGAAACAACAAGACAGTGCTGCTCAATTGATGGGTAGTATTTGTAGCACACCAGAGACCTAGTTGTCAAGGTTTTTGTTAGTGTAATAACAAAGGAGAGTGTTAAGGGGTTTGACAAAAAGACAAGACTACTGTATTGAGGGAAAACGTCATACCTTACAGAAAAGTCCTTGGAGAAAGCATAAAGATGCTTGCTTGAAAAAGGAGTGGCACTGGAAGCTCACACAAATGATTTCTAATTCATAAATGAGAAAGCTACAGTGGGAGTCAGAATTGACCATGAAGGGCCTTGAAACTAAAGGCAACTTTTTTTTCTTTTTTTTTCCCAGAAGCATTTCCAATAGAATTAAATGTAAAACGAGTGCTTATAAAGCCCTGGAAAATAACACAGGAAACTACTGAAGCGATGGACTGGAGGTTGTATGGGCAAATAATAGACATGTTATGGAAGGTAAATATGCAAACCTTAAATCACAGAATCATAGAATGGTTTGGGTTGGAAAGGACCTTCCAGTCCAGCTCATCTAGTTCCAACCTCCTGCTATGGACAGGGACACCTTCCACTAGACCAGGTTGCTCAAAGCCCCTTCCACTCTGGCCTTGAATGCTGCCAGGGATGGTGCAGCCACAGTGTCTCTGGGCAACCTGTGCCAGTGTCTCACCACTCTCACAGTGAAGAATAGAAATAAACACACAAGCTTAAGCAATAGAAAGCTACAGGAAAGAAAAAGATGATGAAGTCAGCTACTGCAGGTTGTATGTTGAACTAAGTTCATGGTCAGACATGGAAAGACAGTAAGGGAAAACACATAAATTTAACTTCAGATAAAAGGAGCTCACTTTAGCATAAGAGAACAGAACTGTAAGTTGGCTCCCTGGAGCCACTAGCTGAATTTGTTTGGACTTGACAATACTCAGAGATGAGATACAGATAAAAAAGCTAGGGTCTTGGATGTAGCCTACAAAAATTGGAGAACAGATCTGGAAAATTCTCCAAAATAATAGAGAGATAAGAGAGTGAGCAAGCAAAAACAGTCATGGAAGGTAGAGTGGCATGGCACCGCAGCAGGACATCAGTCAGTGACATCTGAGGCTGTTGAAGTGACTGGCAGGCATATGCAGACTGACGTTTGAACAGAAGTCATGAGCAACTTGGATAGCATTTCAATGAGAGCAAAAGGGGGAAGGTGCATTTGGGAGCATGTACGATGAAACAGAAGAAGATGAACTCAGATAAAATTTTCAGGAAACTTTGGAGACAAAAGGAATACAGCAGTAGCTCACTTGCTTAGTAGTTGGGTGAACACGTCTGTGTAGATCCAATACTTGATATATAGGCTGACTCAAATTTTGACTTACATTTTCATTTGAATAAAGCCAAACTGCAGAAAATAAGTTTTACAGGTGCTCTACTTGAGATAAAACCTGTGAAAACTCTCTAGAAAATCCAACTTAGATCAAACTTTAGTATATGCTTAGGAGTGTTTGTGAGGGAGAGCAAGCCTTTTGTTGAGCCTACCTTGAATTCTGAGAAAATGAGGCAGTGGGAAAAGAGTTTTACATCTCATTTTTAAAGCTATGCACAGAGTCTTCCTCATGCTCTGTAAAATGTCACAGATCAGTTATTATACACCCACACACGGGCCCCCTAACCTAACTAGGCAACTGTTAAGCTTTTGAAAATGCCTGAAAGAAGCCCCACAGTGCACTTGCAGTGCTTTCTGGTCAGGACTCTAAATTTTTGCGCTGCTGCAAGCCCTAGATTTGGAAGTAAAGATACACAGGATTATAGGAAAAAATAAAAATAAATAGCCAGACCATCCATGATAATACAAAGTGAAGACAGTAGGTGCATTCTGTACCCTCAGGCACCTGTCAGCTCCAAGTCAGGCACTGTAGAGGAGACAGTAATTGCAAAATAGATAAATTGCACTTTCAGCTGTGGGGCTGAACATGTCAAGGTCTTAAGAATACTGCTGAACCTTATCACTTGTAGAGCAGCAACAGAACATCTCATCTGCCCAGAAAGCATCACCTCCAGAGGCATAGGGGAACCACGGAGCCAGTGTCTGGGTTGATAATTAGTTTGCTAACCAACAGCTGCACAGCATAGCTGACCCCCTTGTAGTGAGTTAAAATATAAGGGGGACTGGAGTACAGCCACAGAATTTTTATATGCTCTTGTCTTTTTTTGCTTCCTATGCCTTTCTTAGCCACTGTCAAACTGCTATTGGTACAGGTCCAATATCCAAGAAGTCTGTCTCAGTTAGCTCTTGGTTTCAGTGTCTTTTTATTGGCCAACTCCATAGGCAGAAATGTTCACAACAAAGATGCATGGACTTGCATATATTAATGAAGTACTTTTTGTGGTGTGATCAGCATATCCACCACTAAAACATGATTCTAATGGCAAATCTGTGAGTAAATAATTAGTTAATTCGGGAGTTTTTTGGCCCATCTTTTGGCCAGCCTTCATGCTGTTGCTATTGCTGAAAACAAATTAAGAATAACCATGTCCACTTATTAACAACTTGTTCTGGCACAGAATCGCAAATCATTATTACTCCTTTCTTCCTCAGACAAATCAGCTTAGCAAAGCTTTGTTATGGCCTATTCATAGGTTGTTTAAACAATATTATTAGTATTACAGTATTCTCAGGAAGGCAAAAGTACCATCCCCAGTGTCGTAGAATCATATGGTTTGGGTTAAGATCATGTGGTTCCAAACCTCCTGCCATGGGCAGGGACACCTCATGCTAGACCATGTTGCCCAAGGCTCTGTCCAACTTGGCTTTGAATGCTGACAGGGATGGAGCATTCACCACTTCTTTGGGCAACCCATTCCAGGGCCTCACCACCCTCACAGGAAAGAACTTCCATACATCTATCCTGAACTTCCTCTGTTTAAATTTGAACGTGTTACCCCTTGTCCTATCGCTACAGTCTCTGATAAAGAGTCCCTTCTCCAGCATCATTGTGGGCTCCCTTCAGATATTCAAAGGCTGCTATGAGGTTTCTTCTCCAGGCTGAATAGCCCCAACTTTCTCAGTCTGTCATCATATGGGAGGTGCCCCAGCCCCCTGATCATCCCCTGATCATGGACCTCTTCATGTCCAGGGAGAACAAACGGGCTCGGCAGTTGCTAGTATGTTTCCACTGGTAACGGAAGTAGGATCATGAGAAAAACAAAATCTCATGACCAAATTCCTTTTGATACCATGTGCAAGCTGAAGAGGAAATATGAGAGCATAAGAGGAGTTTCTTTCAATGCACCATCCAGAAGCATTGTTTCACCCGACAGTCACTCGCAAGTTTCCTACCAGCTAAATGCTTTGCAGATAGAGTTAAACAGACAGAGGTTTCAAACGCATTTGGATTCTGACGATGCAGCCTGGGAAAGGAATTTTCCACTTTGTGCTGCTGAGAAAAATGCAGACGCTGTAGGCTATGGTATCATGTTCAGAGAAGCAAGGTGAGTAGGATAGGGCATTAGGCAATATTATACTCTAGGGAGCAAAGAGCAGACAGGGGCACAAAGGAAGTGCTTCATTATATTTTAAATGGGAATAGTTCTAAGGATAGGAAAGCCTGTATTGCTTGTAAAGGATTAAGCAGGGTAATGTGCTTTTCAAGAAGACATAAAGAGGTATGTAATGTGATATGTTTAAGCCTAAATGATTTTTCTTGGAGTCCTCAATGAATGTTTAAGCAGGCATGACTTAGGCCTCTGTAAATCCTCTCTGAATAAATAACTTCCATGAAAATAGAGATTCCTTTGACAGAATGAGATGCATATTTCATAACCTATGCAAAAAAGGAAAATCAATTTGAAAAACATGAAACACTTAGGAATAATAAAGAAAAAAAAAGATAAAAGTGAATATTCTTCAGATTAATCCAAGCATATATAGGAATACATCTACCCTCCCCCTATGGTTTGATTTGGCTGAGCAAGAAAACAACTAAATGCCTCCCCACCTTCAGTTCAGATCTTCAACTGCTTTTTGTTGCCTTTTGAGAAAGAAAGAGACAATAAGTGGCAGAAAATATCTAAAGGGCCTGCACTTTTCAGGCTATCTCCTGTTTAATGTATCTCTGCTCTCTCTTCAGCGTAAATCTACCCAGCTGCTCTCTAACCAGACCTGATAGTGTATACAGCTGTTCACTACGGATGGAATAGGAACACAAACAGGTATGTATGCAGCTGATTTATGAGAAGAATAGGACCAATAAATATCAAAACTTGAAAACTTACAATGAAACGATCTTTCCATCTTATTTCTCTTGCCTGCCCTGCCCTCCTGCCAGGAAAAGCAGGTCAAAGCAGTAGATCGCCTGCTACAAAATGGGACTACGCAATCACTGTCATTTGGCTGTATTGTATTTTCACTCACACAGGTGCTATTCCCTATGCAGTCACTGGTACAGAGAGCATGCAGTCCTGCTGAGTGAACGGGATGATGCAATGAGTAAATCAGCAGTTGATCCCACTCCCCTTCCTCCTGTTTATATATACATCGCTATTAAACTGCTACGTTCCTTAAAATAAAAACAGTACCACTGTAATTTGTGGAATAAAATCAAGACAAAACCAAAGAACTTTTAATACATTTGGAAAGCCTCTTCTGTGATGCTTATTTGAAAACCCCATTTAACATCAGAAAGGGTGCAGCAGGGACTGTTAAAGAAAAGCATGGCCACTGCACCCATAACACCCTTCTTGCACATCTCTCTCTCATGGTGATCCCTCCTATCACAGTCCCTTCATGGTTATTAGACAGCCTGGTGGAAATCCCTTTCCACAGACCCATGTGGGAGCACTTAAGTCTCAGCTCTCACTTGGCACTCTAGGAACTCCAAGGTAACGGCCTCAGAGAATTTGAATACACTGCTGTTCAGTCATGCTTTAGTGCTCTTTAATGGTAGAAACAAAACAAAGCACAGAGGGAGACCTGTTGGCTCAGCTTGTCCAGTGTTATAATCTGGTTGAGTTAATAGCTCTGATGTGGCCAGTTAAATTCATTCAAGACCCTGAAAAACATTACGAAGTACATAGATAAGCTAAAGGGACCCATGAATTCTTTCCTCTGAAATGTTTTAAGTTTTCTGAAGCATGTTACAGAGATTATAATCTCTGCCTTTTATCAGATACCTTTTTAAACCTTTTATCAGATACCTTTTTAAGTAGTATTTTTTCTTGCTTAATTATAGCTTTTAACATCACATTATTCATCCAGCTTTCTTACTTATCGGCCAAATGTGATCTCCCAAAAGTTTCCACTTGAACAGCAAGTGACAAATAATCTTTTCCTGTCATTTCTTCCTTTAAGGTGAAAGAACGGGAGGAAACTGCACACATAGGTATATGTATATGTTCATTAGAACCAGGCCTGAGCCCTCTGATATTTTAAAATTGAAAGGTGGGTGGTTTGCTCCCAGGCTGCAGCTTGGTTTTTCAACACCATAATTTCCAAGTGCTTATTCTTGGGAAGCAGAGGCATGGGAAATTAAATAACTCAGATATTTCTAGTACTGTAGGCTTTAGGACAGCAACTGCCATGTTTCTAGGAACAAGAAATCAAAGACTGTAATCTGGAACTATCTGCCACCATGATACACTGGTTGAATTTTCAGCTAAAAGCCATTAGTCAACATAGGTGTGTTTGACATGCTCTGGTTTTTTATTCTTCTGAAACCCAGAGTATAACTTGGGGAGACAAACCAGAAAGAGGCCAGCTTTTTTTTTATATATATATATATATATACAAAAGGCAAACCCCAACTTTATCAGCCTCTTCCAAACTGAGCTAAAATATGTTTTCTCAAAAAAAGCAATTTCCTCCAGTCAATAAATCTTCAAATTGTCTTTTTTTTTCCCTTGCTTTTTCATCTTATGACTTTATCTAAAGGGGTTTCAAAAGTACGGTTCCCCAGGGCCTCTCTTGCCTCTTCTTTCATGCTGTTTAGTCCTTCAGAGGAGAAATATGATCTCAGTTATACAGAGGGTAGATTAGTGATTTTTAAGACTCAAAAGAAATCTTTGTTATTTTGTAGTTCTTTTATTATCAAGAGACTACCAGTGATTTCATCATTCTTTTTAAGGTACTCTTTTCTCTCATATGTTTGTATCCAGTGCAAAACCACCAGAAATTATAGGTTTTCCTGGCAAATGGATATTGGTGGAGACAGAAGGCAGTGTTTTCTTGATTTTCAGAAGTTGCTAAGCCAAGCTTAGAACAAGTGAACACATGACTTCATGGATATTTGCTCTAATCTACCTTCACAGTTTGAAGTCTAAGATCTATAAAATATGATACTACTCAGATTTTATTTAAAACTGTCTCTGTGAAAATACGACAGGAGGGAAAAAGTTTGTATACAGTCACTCATAAACCCATATTCACTTTCATACAGAACCCTTTCATGGACTAGTGCTCTTATGAATGCTGCAGCTGTCAACCAAAACACTGGGAGGGAACTATTGCATTCACAAATGTGCGTACACAGATTGTCTCTGGCTCTCAAAGAGGGTAACTACAGAGGGTAGCTGTGAGACTCTTCTTTTAAGCCAGATAATCTTTTTGCCTGCATCTCTCAAAACATACATGACTCAGTACTACAACTGAAAGCCAACATTTTCAGTGCCAGGAGTCTACAAAAAAAAGTTAATCAATGTCTTGTATTAAAAGTGCTTTAAGCTTTGTACAGTACATTGCCACATAACCTCTGGGGGTTATAGTCCCGTGATCCTATTCCCATTCTGCATTCTGGCAAATGCATTCATCTCTCATACCTATAAATCCTCTTCAGAGAAAACAGTCCAGGTACTTACATTTTAAAATCTTGTTGAAAGCAAACTACATACTGAGAATTCACAATCCTCTGTGCTGATGCAATTGGCTTGCAGAAATTGGTACCAGGCATGATCGTTATCTGGGTGCAAATGCACCCCTTATAGTTAAAAGCAACAACTAAGCAAATGTGGTGTTAAGGCAGATCATCTCTAATGGGAAGACAAAAATAAGTCATAGCAGTACCTTTTGGATACCTGCAGTCGACTCCAAGACATTGTTCTCTGAACCATTACTTCTGTTAATCATCCGCCACATTTGGGAATACATGCTGTCCCTCTCAAAAGGATTCATCCCTTTCACTCGGACGTGCTCATAGACTGCAGAGTCCAACACGGTGCCATAAGGAATATCCGTCTGCCTTGAGAGATCCTGGAGAGACCTTAATTGTGGGTGAAGAAGAGAGACACAGGGGACATGAAGCCACATTTTCAACAGGAAGGAGCTGCAGGCAAGCACAGGGCAATACACTGGAAGACAGATGTCAAGCCAGTTTCTTTTGTTTGGTGGTTTGGGGTTTTTTTATTCATTCTTTTATTTTTTTTTTTTCTTTTTTTCTTAAAAGACAAAGTGAGGCTAAAAAATTGTATGGTTTAAGACACAAGGAGAAATATGAGGTGAAAGGAAGGGGGGGAAAAAGTGAAAATGGATGGAAAGAGAACAACAAAAGGAGTAAGAGGATCTTGTCAAATGCCAAGCTCCTTTGAGCAGTGGCAAAGGAGAAGAGGGAGCATTGCAGTCCCTCCAACCATACACAGCAAGTTTAGCAGAAATCGAGTAACCCCTTAGGAGCCTGCAGTATCACCACACATCCGGCTGCTGGGGAGCAGGAGTATTAGCACCAGAACTCACCAAATCTAGCACAAAGCACGTGGCTCTGAGTACTTCCAAGTGCTACTGGGTTACACAATGAAGAGCAGCTTTTTTTGTGGCGTTCCTGCACTGAACTGCGCACCCACAACACAAGTCACATCCTACACTATTTTCAGCAACAGGAAGATCTCTGTTGTGGTTTCGTGAACTGCCTTTTCATCACAGTACATGTTATTTAGACCAGTAAATTTGTTCTACTTTACATATTATCTGGTCTCACACATTCCTTGTAAGTAAGAAAATTTAATCGGTTTAGAAGTTACTACAGCATCTCAAATCTGGTTTTGTCAATCCTGCTTTGGACTTAAAAATGCATTTTAGAACCCTTCAGTGTCTTACTACTTGGCCTTTATTTTCCTGTCCTATAGAATTGCCCTCCAGTACCTTTGGTTCTTTAATGACATTCATTAAGGTTTCAAAATAACTACTTGAAAACATCTATGCCTAAAATCCATTACAGTTTTCCTGGCACAAATTAACTTTGTATAAACTGTTTAAATGTAGTGGAAGACACCAAAGGACAAATCAAGGGGCTGAATGTTGTGTTGGAGTAGGCAATAGCAAATTGTAAAATCTCACTGCAGCCACAGAAAGTGCAAGCACAAATGTAGAAAACTCATAAAATTCCAAGTTGTGTTCCTGAAATGTGTAAATATAGAGACTAGTGAAAATGGTCCTGTGGGGGTGGGGTGGGGGAGGAATTCTTAGATGTTCCAGGGATGGCACTGAAGAAAACAGTAATCGAATCTCAAAGGATATGCATGCCTCTGAACACAACAGAAAGCAGGAACAGAAGAAATCAATATAGTTCAATGACAAGGGTTTAGAGGTTAGTTGAGTCAAAAAGAAATCCTTTAAAATTCAGACATGTGGGCTTAGAACATTGAACAAGAGCTAAATTCTAAGCAGATAACATATAGCAAATATAAGGAAGGGATAAATTAAATTTTGAAGAGCAAACAGCTAATGGTATTAAATCCCCCACAGTCCTCTCCTCTTTCTCCAACAATATGGCATTCCTCTTCATGAACATAAGCAGCAGAGAACCTTCAAAGAATCTACATATATGGATCATCAAAGGTAAGCTTCTAGATGAAACTTTTCCTGAAACCAAGTATACTGGTCTTCTACCAGAGGACTGAGACATGCCATTTTTTTTAGGAAGAAAAATGTGAGACTTTAGTGGACTAAGGTATGAGGAGAGTAAGTACGATGGCTAGTAAACACCTATGAGTTCTGAAACACCTATGAGCGGTTAGCAGAACTGTGAAACCTCATTACAACCAGTGCGTGAAAAGGAAGCAGTAAATATTTTTAAAAGGATGTAGTTGTAATCAGGGGAATTACTGAAAGTAAACTACTAAGAAGTTATACTTCAATTTAGTAAATAAACTGAAATAAGAATTGATACAATTTTAAAGATCAGTCCTGAAAATTAGACACAGCCACCAGGTAGGTTTCTCCAGGGAAAGCAATTCAATCATCTGCTAGACTGAAATTACTGAAAAACCCAAGAGCTTAAAAAAGGCTTTCATCTTACCAAACAATGTACGGAAAGTAGAAGTATGGACTGGCTATAATGGTAGAATTTAGAGATGCTTCCTGATAACTCTTGATAGCATTAGGAAAGCAAATACTCAGAGTGGATGCTCTTAAGGGACTTCAAGGATAACAAGACCAGCTTTCACAGAACTAAAAGCTTGAACAAGGGAAGTGTGGACCTGTTGAGGTGTACAGCAGACACAGCTATGGTTGAGATGCTTTTTGCCTTCTTTGCCTTGCTCTTCCTCAACAAGATCTCCCAGGTCTCTGTGACTAGAGGAAGGGTTCAAGAAGGCAATGAACAAACAGCAGTAGATGGTCAAGTAAATGCCAACCAGACAAGACAGGGATTGGTTGAGAGCACTAGACCAATAAAAGTCCATGGAGCTGGCAGGCTGCATCAAAGTATGCTGAGAGAGTTGGCCAGTGTCCTTACAAGACTTCTTGCTTTAATTTTTGAAAGGTGAAGGAAAGCAGGGGAGATCCCTGACCACTGGAGAAATGTCCAAACTGTATTAAAAAAAGATAAGAAAGATGATTCATGGAATTCAGGTGGGCTATCCAACAGCATTGGGTGAGTCCTCTTAAGAGTGCATTTCTGAGCACATGGAGAAGCAGCTGACTGGGAACAGTCAGCATTGATTTACCAAAGGTAAGTTGTGCCTGACCAATCTGGTTGCCTTCAATAATAAAATGACTTAGTTTGTGGACAAGACTAGAGAAATGGCTGTAGTTTACCTTAACTTTAGCAAGGCTTTTAATACTGTCTCCCATAATATTCAGGTATTCAAATTACGTGATTAGGTCTGGCTGGGTAGGAAAGAAGATGGGCAAATTCCTGGTTGGATAATCAGGCTCACAGGGTAGTTCACCTGGAAGCTGGTAACAGGTACCACAGAAGTCTAACCTGAGACATGACCTTACCCTGTTGTCAAGTTGGCAGATGACATCAGTTGGGAGACCAGCTGATTGCTCCAGGACAGGCTATCATCCAGATGGACTTAGAAAGGCTGAAGGAATGGGCTGACAGTAGTGTAAAATTCATCAATGCCAAAATACAAAGCCATGTACTCCTGTGGAGAAATAACCCCCTGCAACAACTCAGGCTGGAGTGAAGCTTTGCAGAAAGGCACCCCAGTAGACAGTTGTGGGCCTTGTGAGGATTTCTCTCTGTTTCACCATTAGGCAAAGTGTTGTGTAGAAGTAAGTGTATTACTGTTGCATTGACAGTAACTCATCTGTCAAAAGCATCACTCATGAAATGCACTAGCTAAATACAATATTCTATATTCACCAATTCTGTGTTGCTGCTGCCAATTCACTTCTGTATGTCCTGGGAGTGCTTAGAAGTGCAATGAACTGTCACAAGGTGCATACTGTCATGTCCTGTAATTGCTGTGTTATTTGTCATACATATTGTCAGAAAAGTCAACAAAAAGTATTTACTGAGTTTCCAATTTCTAGTGAAAACACTGAGTGAAATTGCAGTCATTACTTTAAAAGCCATATAATTTCTAATATAAAAAGCAACAACATATTTTTTCTGAAATATTATTGCTAACTGGTATATAAATGATGTGTATCTGCTGCCACAAAACAGTACAGTTAGAAAGAACACAAAAGGAAAACAGTTCCTCTGTATATTTTGTGGCTATAAAAATAATCTTGCTATTTTCAGAAAGGCAAATCAACACAAGACATGAGCTGTTACTCCAAAAGTGTGCTACAATCAGGTATGGTAAACATATTACAAGCAGGCTGAGAAGCAAGTAAGACACAAAGGCATCACCAGCTAGGAAATAACGAGGAGGAGAATTATGTCAATGCCTTCAGGAAGGCATGTTGTAGCTGCCAAGTCTGGCATTAACGAGTCTGCAGTTCTTTACTGTTTCGTGTGCTGTCCTAAAACATAGGTTTTATCTCATCTGCCCTGCTCTGCATCTTTTCACAATTGCAGGTGCTGTTCTATGCCAAGAAAATGATGGCAAAAGGATAAGAGCAAGCCATGTATGAGTATAAACTCTACAGATGCGCTAAACACTGTCAGCAGTTAACCCAAGTTTTGGTTCACCTGACCCTATGCTGAGGAGCAACAAAGAAGTTTTGGAGCCTTTGAGGTGTACATGTATGCATGCTGCTCAGTAGGCAAGCTGCAAAAATTGAAACAACCTATCACATCAGGGACTTATCCCCTCACAAAAACATGTCGAATGGGATCATAATATATATGACCTCCTTCAGAAACTGTTTTTTATAACCTACAACTCTGCAGACTACTGGTATGACATTCACAACCCAGCAGCCAAGGTACAGCAAAACAAAGAGAAATGACAAACCTTGACAGACTAATAAAATTATCAAACCATTGAGGTTCCTCTCCAGCAGAAAGAATTTTTATACCTACTTTGCCTCCAGCCTGGTTTGTAGGTTACACATTGTTCGGTGTACCTTTATTCTTGGATTAAATAACTCGTTCTCTGCTCAAATACAGTTAGTAGAGACATAAATTTCCAGCCTCACTAGATCACTCAGTCTCACTACACAGCTGCCACACAGGATCTCAAAATAAGGATTAAGTATTTGTTGGGCTGGCTAATTCCTATGGGGTATCAGTTGATGCCCGATTTCTGATACTGTTACCCACACTGGAGGGGAATTTAATTTTGTGATAGTTTTACCAATCTCAGTGTAACCACCTGCAAAGCAAAGCACACATCTAACATGAGTAAGAGAATTATAATCCCACATTTTAAAACATTTATCTCTTTGAATTTCTAATTTTGAAGCAATAAGGTAATGAATGACAAAAATTGTTTAAAAATAAAAGAAGGTATAGTTGAAAAAAATTGTTATAAAATAAAATATCTGTACATGAATTTGTCTATAGACATTCTACTTCTAGGGAAGCAACAGTCAGGTCACAGTTTACCTTATTTTTGGTTATCAGTCATGAAGCACTGTGGGCAAAAATGTTATGTCTGGTCTTTAAGTTAAGTTTTTTTCTCATTGCAGTTACTGAGATGATACTAATACTATCCTATACAGATTAACTACAATAAAGGGCTATTCTGAGGATGAACTGAGTCAATTGAGAATTAACAGATACATGTATTTTTCAGCCTTTGTTGATTTTGTTTAGTATTCTACACCTTATTCATGCAGCAGTTGTCAAGCCACTTTCATTTTCTGGCTTAGTACAAATTAATGACTTTGTAATTTAAAAAATTATCTTTGCTTTCAACTCGAATGAAAAAAAATACCATATTAGGATTTGCATATGTTTCTTTCCCCAAAGCATACCCTCTTCTGTAATTCAAATCCTAGGCTTAGAATTAGTAACATGTTTTTCTTACATGTCAGCCAAAAGCATTTAAAAAGTACACAGAAAATGTAGAAAAATAGAAGGTCAGCTCCATAAAGGAATAACCAAATTCCTTTTTAGGTGGTTAAATACCACTGAAGTCAGAGGCCTGGGCATCAAAGTATCTCTGTAGATCTGGATTACAGAATGATTTAAGCTAGCTGTGTTGTTAGTCTTGGCTGTTGCACAAAACTGTCTGCATGAAGTAGTCACTAAATTTTAGGAGAAAATAACTGATGTCATGGCTTCCACTGAAGTCTTTATTTATGACTAATTCAGATAAAGCTTTCCAATGCTTCCCCCTTATTTTTTTCTAGGACATGAAGGATTAATTCACAGCCAGGCTTAGGGAACAGGGCACACTAAGTCAAGAGATTTGACTGTTGGCAGTGATGGCTGTGTCAAAATCTAGTAATACGGCTTGCTAGCCAGTTTGAAGATGTGGGTGAATCACATTAAAGGAAAGGTTTAAGAACATTCTGCTTTTCAGCATAAGGAAATATCTACTCTAATTACTGCATTCTTGTGTAACCATCCTTGCAGAAAACTTGTCAGTTTTATTGAGCTTTTTAGAGCCTTGGGGACATGTTAGCTTCAAGTGAATCATGGTGTCCTGGTTTCAGCTGGGACGGAGTTAATTTGCTTCCCAGTAGCTGGCACAGTGCTGTGTTTTGGCTTTAGTCTGAGAGCAATGCTGCTAACACACTGATGTTTTAGCTGTTGCTTACCCTGATCAAGAACTTTCCAGTCTCATGCTCTGCCAGTGAGGAGGTGTACAGGAAGCCGGGAGGAAGCAGAAACAGGACACCTGGCCCAAACTAACCAAAGGGGTATTCCATACCACAGCACGTCATGCCCAATATACAAAGCTGAGGGATTTACTTGGAAGGGCAGATTGCTGCTGAGGGCATGCTAGAGCTAGCTCAAGACCTCCAAATTTATCTGGCGTTTAACTGAGAAAAGCCACTCTTAATTACTATTCATTCATGTTGCATTTGAGACAGTGATCTAAAGATTTAAGGAACATAGAAGTTATGCTTTGCTTTGTTGCCACAACGTTTTGGCATTTGAAATGCTGACTGTCTTGATTTAAATGTCATCTGCAACATGGGGCAAGTGTGAACAAAAGATGCATCTATTGATGACTTGAGTGCCTCCACTCCTGACACTGCCTGTTGGCAGAAGATGAGAAGCTGAGCTCCCAAAGGTATGAATAGTAGCAATTTGTCTGCAAAAGGAGATTAATATTCCTCTAAGTTAATTAAAAATTGTAGCAATTTGATCCAAATTAGTCAGTAAAGCAGAGAACAAATGCCATCAACTTCAAGTGAGGTTATACAGCAAAGATCTACTAGGAGACACTAATAGGGAAAGGAAACATTTCACTAGTCCTCCCTAGCACACTGCCTAACATAAGCTTGTTATGCTTTTCTTCTCAAAACAGGCTTCTGGATACCTCGAGACACTGACTAGGATGAGTGGCCCAACATTCATACCAGTCAAGAAAAGCAAGCTGCAAGAGCTCTGGCTACACATCCAAAAGCCAAAATGCAGTAACTACTGAAATGTTTCATGGAAATGAAATGTGCTGTGGGCTGCTTGAATCCTCCTATCTTCTGTAAAAGATATCACAAGGACCATGCCTTCAGCAACACACTGTAATATCTGATGCTAGCTAGAAATTGGAAATGAAAACCTATTAACTACTTGCTGCATGTGTGCAAACCCACTGACTTAAATTTCTTTCGTTTTTCTGACTTCTCTGAAGCTTGCTGGATAGCACTATAAGCACAATCCGCTAGTAAAGCAGTAAAGCCTTAACTACTTAAACTCATTTCCATTCTAGCCTTCAAAACTCCCCAAGGTACAATCTGATCTGTTAAAAAAAGAGGAAAAGAAAAAAAGGCATCAGCTTTTTTCTTTATTGCTTATTCATGTTTCCCAGTTTGCAGTAATTCAGCATGGTAAACAAACAGCCTCTCTCATGTGCTGGTTTGAGTTCCAATTTTGGCAGTTTTGTAAACTAAAGTTTTAGGCTCCCACCGTAGTTAGGATAACTTCATTCCCTAATGGATACTTAACACATCTAATTACTCTACTTCTGAGCTGAAAGCGCTGTTGAAAAATGTCTTTGTTCTTTCATTCCAGGAGCTTTCCAGCTGCAACATTTTCTATTGAATAAAACATTTCCAGTGACTTTGCCATAAATAATACAGCACAAAAACCAATGTAGTCCCAACTATACATAATAACCTCGGAATTCCACTGAGGGTTTTCTGGTGACATCATAATAAACTGCAAGAAAAAGCTGGGATGTATTAAATTATAGTTTGGGTATAAACAGCTGCAGGTTGGGCAGAGAAGAGATTCAGAGCAGCCCTGTGGAGAAGGACTTGGGGGTGTTGGCTGATAAGAAAATGACCATGAGCCAGCTTCAGTGTGCGCTCACAGCCCAGAAAGCCAACCATATCCTGGGCTGCATCAAAAGGAGAGTGACCAGCAGGTCGAAGGAGGTGATCCTGC
>WYDI02031857.1:18261-36654 GCA_009867235.2 Psittacus erithacus | reverse complement strand
CTGCAGAAAGAGGATTTAGCGAGTAAGTCAGCAGGTGATTTAATGAGTACCACTGTTCCACCTCAGGCAGAAAACTTGCCCCCAGTGTGTTAGGCAAAATCCTAAAATTAGTCTGAAAGCTAAGTTTTAGTCTAAAAAGCCACTCACAGTACTTTGCACTAGACTAGATCAAGCGACGCTGCTGTAAAAATACCCCCGCCTCTTGTCATGTTCCACCTGTGAGAAGAGGAGAATGACTATGATTTTCAAATCTCCTCAGTGTGGATGAAGGTGAGATAACACTCATGTTCTGTACATAGACACCAACTTTAAAGGAACTAATATTCTGTAAACCTCAACCCTCTCACAGTTACATCCACCTGAGCCAAGTGGCTTTGTGAGAAGTCAAGGTAGGGGTTTTGTACCTTAACAGCTTTAAGAGAAAAGAGCGGAAGGGAGAAGGGGGGAGGAGGGGACATGCTGGGAAATCACCTGTCCTGTCAGTGCCAGTGCTCTGTGTAGACACCCTCACAGAGGCGCACAGGTGCCCCTGTGCACTGGAGCCAGATCCTGGACTTCTGGAACCTTCTCTCCCCTCAGTTCCAGGAGTGGCTGAGACGCCAGTCAGTCAAGAGTGACAGCAGGCCCCTCCCTGTGACTCCCTTGTCCTGTTCCTGGCACCTGCCCTCAGGGCATTGTCCAGGTTCACACCACGCTCACCTGGGCCTTGACCCTTACACCTCTGCATCTAGAGGCACTATATAGAGGCCATTCTTACCTCCAGTCATCCAGACCGACGGGCTGAACGAGGCGCTTGAACTACCACGCTTGGCCACACACCCCAAGCAGTGTCAGCATTCCCATCAGAATTAAGTCCCTACATTGCCCATCACTTTACCAAACACAATCAGAAAAACAGTATTAGATCTGAAAGACTGACACCACACTGCTTTCTCTTGGCACAAGCTCCAGACATGGAGTTATTAAAGAACAAATCAAACTTTAAGTGCTTAACTACCATAGAGTTAGAAGCAGACAGAATAGTCTGATACCTGAACTCATGAGAGGTTTGATATTCTATTGTGGGCCCATAACAAACTGACATATTGCCAGTTTACCCAAGCTCAAAAGCCCCTGGAGGGTCTTGTCAGGGCAACACTGACAGGGGTGTGCGTGAGTAGCAGTGAAGATGACAAGAAAGGGAAAACATCAGGCTCAGATGACCAGATGTTAAGGAATCTGGCCATGATGCCCATTACTTGTAAACTTGCTTTAGGAAGTCAAAATCTACTTGCTGTCTGTAGCTCATGTTGGAATACCTACATGCTTCACCAGCTATAAGTTACCCTGTGCTCCGAAGATCAGCCGGTCTGGATACTAGTTTGTTATTTTCAACCTTCAGTTCTTTTCCAAGCTTCCCATGGGGATTTGCATTCACAGATGTTTTGTTCCTGTTCTTTTTTGTCCTTTTAAACCTGAAAATACATAGAAGACAAGAAGCTGTTACCCAGACAGCCCCAGCAAACCACAGTATCTTCTGTCGAATTCTTCTTCTGATACAAAGCAAATTCATTACCTATTCATTATGTATTTCCAGTATACTGAAAGTAATCTGCAAAGACAAGATGTAACTAGTAGGTAACATGTATTTGAAAAAGAGCCACAAACTTAATGGGTCATACCAAACCTTCCCTTCATCCTAGACCATTACATAAGCTTACTTCATGCAGCTATTATCACATCTGTGTTGTTTCATCACAACGGTTTCTTCTCTAGAATTTCTTCCACCCACTTTTACATGCACAACCCTTATTACTGTCTAGTTAGAATTCACCATATGTTTCAATAAATCATTTTACTTAAGTATTGTTATTAAGCATCTAGACAGCACTGTAGAAAATTCAAGAAGGGCAAATGTTAATTTTCGATAGCTGTGCAGGCTGGTTCAACCAGTATTTATTTTCAAGGCTATTTGAAGAAAGAAAAAGCCAAAATTTCTGATTTCTGAATAAACAGCTCTGGTCATATATATTACCTGCATCAGGGTACACGCAACATGAGAACATCTGCTATGTTATGGTGATTAGATCATAGGAGGGTCCCAATGCCAGCAACTGGTGGTCGTGAGGTGAGTGAGTTAAGCATCAGCAACCCAAGCCAGGTCACATATGACAGAAGCCCACATGCCTGTGGTGTCAGCAGCGAGAGTCTCAGAGCCAGCAGCTGCACTGGGAGCTGCAGTCACAGGGAACATGTGCCCAAGGTGCAGCAAGGGGAGGGGGCAGAGCAGCTGTATTTTCCCCTAGCCACATGTACGCATCTAAATTGGTACCAGACTCCAGGGCAGGCGAGAGAGGGTGCCCAGGGTGGGGGCATAGACCATAGCTGGGGTAGAGGCTGCGCTGATCTTCTGGGGCTCTATAAATGTGGGCGTGTGTGGGAACCTACAGTGTCACAGCATGCCTCTGGTGTCAAAGCTTGCATTGCAACACACTGGAGGACAGATTTGTAATATCCCTTCACTATTTGGCAGGCACTGGCATCAAGCATTAAGCTTTGTAATAATAAATTCATTAACTTGGAAAAGAAACCTGGTCTGTCACACTGAGACTATGGTTAAGAATTAAAAGTAAAAATAAAGATTCAGGGCATAATTATTTTCCCTCTATCCAAGAACTGTCTACAACAGGAGTAACTCAGCTTCAAATTAACATTTTGCATTTCCATGTTGATATGGTGAGCAACATAGGAAGGAATGAATGAGTTTTCATTGCGGTGTTTATCACAGGAGTGCACAGTGGATTATATTAAAGGCAAATAGAAGCATGCTCACAAACGGCATCCTTGCATCATTTCTGCTGGCACAGAGCTGAGAAGGCTGGTTAAGGAAAAAAATACAGTACCTTTTGGAAGGGAAGTAACACAGAGTAAATCACAAGCAGCCTTCAGTAATCAGGGTGATACTTTGGTAGACACAGGAACTACTGCACAGGAGTGAAGCTTTTTGCTTACAGCACTGCTAGAACACTAGCACAGAAGGATGCTGATGGAGTAAGAGCATCCAGCAGCTACAGAAGCGGTACTGCAAGGCTAAAGACATCGCACCTACTCTACAGGGGATGTATGGCACTATAAAGCTTCTGTATCATATAAAGGTGTGCAAAAGAAAACATTAATTTTCTTTACTGAAGTGCTGCAAAGATTCCCATGAATACTCTGTGCAAGAGTGAAGTTAGGAAGCGTAACAATTGTTAAAAGATCAGCTTGCTTTATGAATGAAGACCAGTAAATGAAGATCAGTGCTTGAACAATTGGTAAAAAAGGTTTAACAGTCTTTTAAAGTACAAGCTGGAAAGATCTTGGAAATAAATGACACTTTGTGATAATCCCACCTGGCACTGCTCATTCTTCTCCCAATTCCACATGCCTTTGAAGAGCTCTTCGCACATAACGGGCATCAGGCTGCTGCAGCGTATCTGATCATCGCACGGCTCTGCCCTGAGCCAGTCTTACTGTACACTGGCAGAGCAGTGTAACACCTTTCCAGGCGTTCTCCAGCACTCCTTGACCACAACCACAAAAGACCTGTCTCTAAAAAATTACCAAACACACCTTCATAGGTGAGCAAGCACATGCCCACTCAAGCACTGCTGTTTGGTAGGATTGCCCCCACTAAGAGTTTAATTGGGAACCAAGATTTGCAAACACACTTGAAAGTAATATTGAGTTAACAAGATGACAGAAATGCAGATAAAATCTAGGTAATGTTTCAAACCAGTAAACTGGTAAATGCCAGTCATTTGTATTACACTTACATGAATGTTAGTAACAGGAAATAAACAAACTGATCAGTCTACAACTGTGTATTAGCTAAAATTGCTTTTACTTGGTTCTTTGAATAAAAGCTTACCTGGCCTGTGTAAGTGTTGGATCCTGCCAAGATGAGCATACAATTCTTGTTCTTTAAGAAGCCACTATGAGACCAACAGGCCAGATGAAAAGTAAATGTTTTCCTGTGTCCTGGATTCCCAGGGTCATACATGCTCGTGCTGTCAGTGTTCACAAAAAATCACACACCTGCTTCCTGCATCCTTCTGTCTTTGTGTATTAAAACTAAATTGTAGTATCAAAACAAAAGCAATCAGTCATTCACTAATAACTCACATTTGAGTTCGTATTTAAATCAAGTCCAGCAGCACCGCACACCCCACTAATGACTGCTGTGGGATAAACACAGCCAAGGAATAAGTGACCTGAACAAACAGACATATCAGTAACCACAACTTCCATTTTTTCTCTCTACCTCACACATTGGTCATCCACACAGCAGAGTGCACTGGAAAATGCATTTTATTTTAGGAACAGCTTTACTTTAACTCAAAAGGAACCACAAGTACATTTACCTGCAAGCATGTCAAAGAGACTCATTATCCTGACTGCTGATAAAAGCATTCCTGGAATGAAAACGTGGAAGTTTTGCACAGAAAGCAAAAGTACAAATAAAAGAGGAAACAAATGCTATCTTATTACTTGAAATTCTAGTGTTTCATAATATTTTCAGATTGCCCTAAACTAATGGGTTACAAGTACTGCCTAGCAACTCATGAGAAACCATGTATTTGCTTCTGCCTGTAGCTTTTTTTTTTCCCCCACCAGAAACCATCAGCTAAGCACTACCTGATTAGTTACAGGGGAACTGATGAAATTGCAGTAAAGAAATTTATTGCACTGACAACTCTGAAAGTAGTCTTCCAGGAGAGGAAGTTTGGATGGGGGATTAAATCAGTTATCTGCAGCCTTATTTGCACACTGGCTATATACAATACTAAGGCAAATAAACTAAGTCAACGTGAATCAGTCAATATTTAAAGCACTAAGTGGCTACCAAAAGTAAACCAAATTTGTTTTAATTCTCTTTCATGTTACAACCTGGAATGAATATTTTCATCAGCCTTGGCTTCTAAACATTTGAAGAAAAGGGTCTTGGGAATATTTGTGTTAACTCTGCAGCAACTCAGGAACCATTTCTACTGACACATTTCTTGACAAATCCCATTTTAACACCATCCCTTAACCTTATTAATATTCATTATCCATTCACTAATACCTCCTACTATGAGTTTCCTGGAAATAAAGTCTGTCATTACATCTATTTCTATTCTCTCTGGAAGGTGAGTCTGCTGCCCCAAGGCAGACAACCTTCCAGTGGAATTTTCTCTAGGGTTAGAGCTCCAAAAGGTACAGATGCAAAATTTAGCTTCTGCTTTCAGCCAATTAACATTAAATCAAAGCAGATTCATCAAAACACTGAGAAATTCACACTTTTTCTTTAGGGGGAGAAAACCCACACCCCTCAAGTAATTTAATTTCCTATGGAAAAACTTCAGAATTGCTCTATTTTGTGATGAACTGTACTGAGTAGCTCCTGGGAAATTCTCATCTTGCTCACAAGAGAATTGCTGCTTGCTGCCCCTATAGCCTTTTGCATGCATCCACAAGGATGCATCAACCCCTCTTGACTTCACAGACCCCTCATGCCCATTCTCTGGCACCATGAATATTCTCTTCCTCTCAGGTACAAGGGCAAACACCTGCAATTCTCTATGAAGACTCCTAGCCTGCTCAGTCACTCAACCCCAAGCCATTTTAATCTTTTAAAAGGCAATTTCCTTCCCCATCCTGTCAAGAAGCACTGCCCATGCACTCAGGCATCCTCACCCTTCTTGAAATGATCTGTTCCACTCTACCCTTCATGCACTTGTTGCGAGCCTACACAAAAACCAGACAAGTTGAATCAATTTTCTCCACTTCATCACAAACCTGTCTTTGAGCTACCATTTTATCACTATTAACTAACTACTTTTCCTTTACCTGGGCTCTAGAGAATGCCCAGTGCCTGATTTTGGTTCCATTTCCTTCTGTCCTTTAAACTGTTTGAAATCCCATTCCTTGTGACACATGATGCTTACAGTAATTTTAAACTGCTCCCTGGGGAAACTGGTAAGCAGCCAAGAAAGGTGCATTAAGTAAACGGAAAAAAAGCCCAAACCAAAACCAACCCCCAACCCCCCCCCCCCCCCAAGCCCCAGAGGACATGTAATTGTATTAAAATTCCTTTAAGATAAAACATGACTACAGTACTACAAACCTTTACAGGAAGTTACTAAATCTCATGCCAAATCTTCTTGTTCTGACTACTGCTTTCTTTTTTCCCTCTAAAGCACTGCCAAATGAAGGTAATTAGCTGAGCTGGCTATAAAATAAAAAGGCTAAAAATTGCTAAAAAATAATCATAAAATTAGCTAATATTTTCTTTGGTTCTAATTGATCTTCATATAAAAAAAATACTGTGAGGGAAACATGAAACCCCAGTGAAGCAATCTTCACTAGCCTTTCATCAGACAATTCTGTCCAATCAGGAATTGGAGTCTTTTATAAATAATCTTGCAAACTACACAAAACATATTCAGATTTGACATCCACTTTCTATTCTAGTTTGGAAAGTTAGACCTTTTACCCCATTTTCTGAGCTATTCACTTCATTTCTGTACTATGTGAATTTAAAAAAGTATAGCTAGAACTCCCCCCACCCTTCCTCTTTGACCATATTTACCCTGTAGAGTTCAAGTGCAAAACATTCGGAGTAAATACCGACCTGACTGAAAGGTCTCACCTGAGGCGCCACTTTCACAGTCAACATTTGGCTTTTTTAAATCTCTCTCAGTTATGAATAATCCCAGGGAGAAAAAAAATCCAAGCACATGCAACTACTTCTCTAGAATGACCTGTTCTGAGATACAAAAGTCATGGCCTCAGGAGGAATTTCTTTTCCAAGCTTAGCCTGTTATTAATACATTCATTCACTATGTACAAGGTATTAGTTATCCAATAAATTATTTCTTAGAGTAACTGTAGTAGTTTTTACTAAATGAAAAGTTTAATGTCATGTTCCACCATTCTGTAGTCTTCAAAGTTGCATCCATATATAAATTAACATACATAAAAATAATCCATTGTCTAAAAGACTGCACACCAAAATAGTACTTCCATGTCCACTTTTAAAAGAATAGGTTTTCTGAGTTTATTTTTACAAATTGAATCTTTATAGGGACATTTACTCCATTACCCAGGATTATTTCTGAATAATTGTTTCATTAATATGGTTTGTAACTAAGATTTCTGTACATTTTTGTACCTTTTCCAGACTATTATTTTAGCTTTACCATCAGGTTTTCAGTGCTGTGATATGCAGGCTTCAAATATTGCAAACTATGTTCACAGACAGTAAGTACTTCAATGACAGTAGCATTTCTATTAGCCTTATGAAAATAATTTTGGCTGAAATTCCAAAGTATGTGGGTAATGCTCCCTTAAAATGTGCTATGCTACTGTAAGCATCACATCCTCTGTAGTTCACTTTTTGCTGACAACAAATTGTAAAAAATAATGAAACATCTGAAGTGTGATCTAGTTCTATGAATTAAAGAGCAGCTTTCCCAAAGTTTTAAGACAAATACAAAAAAATATTGCACAGCTTAAAATACAATTGTTTACATTCTGACTTCAATACAGTACAACTCAACCAAGAAAGCAATTACCCCTCTGCATTGTGAACCCAATTCTTTGTGCCAGAAGGTCAAACAAAACTTTTAAAATTTAAACTACGTTTCGAATGTTGACTTGTTAAAGGAATTCTAAGCAAACTTTTGAAAGGCTTAAAAGGCTTCTGGTCTCACTTTTGAGGGTCAGCAACTCTTGCAACCCAACAGTAAAACTTCTGAGTGATACAGATTGCTCAACCACTATTCCCTCAAAAAGCTATAAGACAGTAAGCATATTTGAAGTATACATTTTTATTAACATTCCTAAAATAAGCTGTATTTACATATTATATAAATGTATGAAGTCTTAATATAAAATAGAAAACTGCATTGACTGAGGAAATCACACTCCATATGGAGTTACTTATTGAAGACCATTTGTTTATGAAATTTTACAATAATTTATATAAATTAGCTCTTCCAAATTAGATGATTTTTTTTCTTTACTAATCCACACAATTTTGATGACTTTACAAACAGTGGTGTACAATATAAACTTAAAAAACAGTTACAGCATCCTCCGGCGCACAACTGGCTTTGGAAAATTAGATAGTCTTTTTTTACTCTTTCGTAGAGTCTTCTCTGCCATGTCTGTGGTTTCTTTCTGGTTGCTTTTTGTTCCATCCACTGGACTTCCAAATGGAGAGATGAATTTTATTTCCACTGGTGGAGGTGACCAAGAACCTTCTTTTCTTGTGGTTCTGAAAAACAAGAAATCAGTTTATTATCTCTCTCATCACTAACAGTACTTAGCAGAGGAAAAAACAAACAAAATGGAATCACACAATCAATGCAAAGGATTTTTTATGGGTTTCTTTGGAGATGGTATCAAGGTAGAAAAGGTACATAGATAAACTTCCTTTTGCTTTCATTCCTTACCACACTGTCCCAAATATTCTCAGTTGCTATTCATACCAGCCTTCAGAACACCCCACCACAGCTTTTAAAAGGCATATACCCTCAAACAGTATTCCAGAAAGAACCAGAAACAAGAAGTTCTCTTTACTCATTGTCTGACCTCCTTCTGCCTTGTATGGGGAACTAAAGACCTTAAGAGTATGGTTTTCATACAGTAGAGTAAGACAATGAGGAATCATTGCACGCCATCATTGCAAAGATCCACTTGCCCTTTTTTATCCCCTCCCTCTTCTGTTTCCATTAATAAACTAAACCATTAAGCAGAGAAAAAGGTGCCAATTAGACCAGCAAGATGGGCAGGATGGTAAAGTCAGAGCAGAATTGCTGAGCCAAGTGAGGATCAAGTTGTTAGGGGCTAACAGTGGAATCACTACCACAATAAAGGAATGTAAGTAAGTGTTCAAGAGGAATTTCATACTTGCTTGTTTTCTTCACTTTTGATTTTGCAGTTCTACCTCTCTTCAATTTTTGCTTTCCCACAGCCTCTACGGATTTGGTATCCTCTTCCTCTTCAGCTGAAACTTCCTATGTTAAGACAACAAACGCATTAGTCATGCACGAGTTCTTAACACTTTTACAGAACATATATGAATGCTTCTTTTATGAAGAAGTCATGCCAAAGTTATTTCCAAAAGCATTACAGTTTCTCTCTGCAAAAACAAATGTTCCATCTCAAATTACTGAATTTGGTCAATAAATAAAGGTCAAAATCTGAAATTAACAGGTAACATCATGTAAGTTTTAAGGAAGTCCACTGTGCCTTTTGTTAAATGCAAAGAAATACTTATTGATTCTTGATTTACATAGATTCAGTGTGTATTTTTGAAGCCAGTTTTCATAAAGGAAAAAACCCTGTTTACCTGATTTATTTAAAGATCTTTTTAGATAATCTTTCAAGGAAAAAGGCAAGGCAATGCAAAGCATGATTTGAAAATGCAATACAGAGCAAAAATGAAGAACATGAGACAACCAGAGTTTTTACTTACTGATTCTGTCACAATTCGGGAAATGCTAGATACATTTTTGCTTCTTGACCTCAAAAGAGGGGGTGAAAAGACGAACTGGGAAGATAAGTCTGGGTCTAAATCCTTCAGCTGCACAGGATGGTCTGCTTTCTCAGCTAAAATGACAATGCATTGTTAACATGTATGTACATTATACATAAAGGAGAGTGACATTAAATTACAGCTGATAATCAAGAGCACAATAGCTTTCTGAAATAAAAGGTCTTATCAGGCTTATAAATTCACTTGTCCACAGTAACTCATAAACCAAAAATAAGCCAGTGTAGTGATTTTGTCTGCACTTATACAATCAAAGATATTACTTAAATATCAAAGATATATGCTCAAGAGATATCAATAGTCCTTATAAATTTCAAAATAAAATTCTTACTAGGTACTCTAATAAAATGAACCCTTTGCACAGTAACTTCTCTAACAAAGTTTATGCGCAAGAAAAAACATCACTTAAGTAGATGGCTACACAGTTTGTTGTAAAATACAGCTCGTTTTAAGTTAAAACCTGAACAGAATCTGGAAGCACATCATCTTTATTTTGCTGTTGGAGGGAAGGGAGAGCAATCACATACTAACAGAAAGCCTCCAGTTTTCCAAACTGATAGGAATTAAGCTCATGACAAGAAATTCACCTTAAATTTCATTTCACTCTACTCAGACCAGCCTCCCCATCTATTTCCACCACAAGGAGCCATCCAGTCATAGAGAGTTCAGACAGAGTTAATTAACTTTTTTCAAATTTTTTAGTCTGCATGGTTACATTCTTTACAATACTTAAAGCCATCCTCAAAACAGCAACATGCCCTATTTTGGGTACAAACATAGTGCACCTACCTTTAAATTTCTTTGTCAGCTTTGTGAGAGGAGGAGAGAAAAGGAAAGACTCATTTTCCTCAACTGACAGTTTCTGATACATGGCAGTTCTGTGAGATCTGGTTCTTGTAATACGGTCTGTTGAAGCTCTTGATGTTTCACTATATCTTGATGGGTTTGTGTCTTCAGGCAGCAAAGGACTGCCACCAGGTCCTTGGGGGAAGGCCTCCTCCCCTGTGCTCTCCTCCTGTACTGATCGTTTCTTTCTGCCCCGTCGCCCTGTCCTAACTGGAGTCCTAGGTGTGGCTGATTCCTCATCTGGCTGCGCAGGTGTCTGTTCATGAGTATCTGTTTTTTCTGGTTTAGCCTGTGGAATTCTTCTTGCTCTCCTCCTAGGCGTATCAAGGACTTCCACTTTCCCACCTGAAGGTGTGTCTTCCTGAGTGGAGACAGATTCTGTGTCTGCCAGGAGATTCTGTGTCCCTTTCCTAGCACTTCTTCTAGGAGTGACAAGAAGTTTAAATTCTGTTTGAGGAAGCAATGATTTAGATAGACTAAGGTCAGAATTTTCTGACACTTCTGATGAACTTATTTTTCTTCTTCTGCCTCTTTTAGTTGGCACAGGTAAAAGGAGTTGACCACTGGGCTGCATCTCCTGATCCTTGATAATATTTTCTGGAAACTGTAAACTAATGCTTTTCAGCTTTCTTGCACTTCTACTGGGACTGACCGCTGTTTTTATCTTACGATCAGCGTCAGTCTGACCAGTTTCTGGATCTCTCACTGAACTTTTCCCTCCTGTAGTCCTTTTCGGAGTAGCAGAAGCAGTAATGCTACCTTTGGCAAGAGATGCTTCCTCATTAGCCTCTTCCAAGAGTGCAGATGCAGCTTCCTTTGCTCTCCTTAAACCTCTTCTTGGAGTAACAGCTGTGGACCGCATACTGACGGACAACGTTTGATCATCAGAATGGCCCCTTTCTGTTTTTTCTATATTAGCTTGCTTAGGTTTCCGACCTCTCCTTGGAGTAACAGGGGTTCCAGGTATTTGCTCCTCTTGAACATTTTCTTCTGCTCGAAGGCTAGAAGTCTCAGATGCTTCTTTTGTTCGCCTGGTACTTCTCCTGGGAGACAGTCCAAACAGAACTGGTTTCTCTGTGTTACGTAGCTGTGGATCATCCGCAGATGGAATAGTCAGACTTCTCAGCTGTCCCCTGGCACGTGTTCTAGGAGTGATGACATAATCTACTTGATGTCTGCTGGTTTCATCTTCCGCTCCTTCTGGCACAGCTGTTAAGGCAGCTTTTGCCTTCTGGAATCGAGTTACCTTTTTACCTATCGTCTCATGAATAGACTGTTCCACAGCTTCAGATGTAAATTCTTTACTTCTTGTGTCTTTGATTACATCCAGTAGGTTCTCAGCAATGGCTACTTTAATGGGTTCAGGCACATACGGGAGTGACTCTGCAGTATTCTGAGATTCCTGATCACTAGTTACAGTAGACACTGAGTTTGTAACATGCTCTTGGTTTTCAGTATTTCCTAAATTGCTCACAGGTTTTTCCTCTGTTGTTGTGCTAGCCGCTTTAGAATCATCTCCTAATGTAAGGTCTCCCATCTCCGCTTCACCTTCATCTCCTTCTAAGACTAAAGTAAAATTACTCTGGGGTATAAAAAGCTCTCCATCTCCCTCAGCTGCAACACATTCATCACCTTCATTATCAGGCAAATCACAAGCGAACTGTTGCTCTATAGTATCACAGCTGTGTTGGAGGTTGCCTGACGAACATAGTTCACTGTATAGTGATATTTCAGGCGCTTCTTCTGAGGTTTGTGCCTTAGCCACACTATATTGAATAACCTGAAATTAAAAAATGTCTGTTAATACATTACCGATTACCAAACAGACTAACTTCAAACTGAGCTATATGAAACGGAGGACAGTGAAATGCTGCTACTCCTTTCCAATCCCCCTCTAATGTAAAGTTGGCAACATACAAGTACTCTCCACTACAAACACAAGTTTATGCATTTAAGGGTCAGAGAACAGAATACTCAGTGTATGTAGTCATGTGCTCTACTGCTGGTATTTCTGCTCCAGACTAACAGTTTGCCACCATCCGTGCATGAAACAAAGCAAGCAGTTTTACAACACAAGCTGCATACACAACTGGCAGTAATCGTCACATTGCAGTACTTTCTGGACTGACTACAAATCAACACAGAGTAACCATCCATGCACCTACCCATGTTCAAGCAGAATTATACCCCCCATGTTTCAGTCATGATAGTTGTGACAGCAACACTCAGCCAAGCTGGCCAAGTATCACATTTGACAACTCAACACTGCATTTTAAGGACTCACCTGGATTGCAAGAGGCAACACATACATTCTAAATAGCTCCATCTCATGTTTTGTAGTTCCCTGTACTGAGCAATTATTCTTCCCTTTTAGGTCCACCTGAGATACTCAAGCTTGTATGTTGAGAACAAAAGTACTACCTGTTACATATTTCAAGTGACTCAAATGGTCAAGAGTTGAATCAATGTGTAAACACCTTTGCCCAATTCTCTAAGTCATAGTGCTAGCTAGCGGTGGCAGAAGGAAGAAGCCACTCCACAGCAGTCTCCATGAAATCTGCTTTTTTTCTTGCCTCCTGCCTTGCCAAAAGTTGCTAAAGTGTCACATAATAGCAACATGCCATCCTTCAAAACTCAATTCACGAAAGACCTGTCTGCAAAAACTTTCCTGTCATGCTTACGTATCTATGAACAAGAAAGCTGCAAGTAGTTTGTCCTAAATTCAGTGAAGGCAGACAAGCCAAAATCCAATGTGCATGTATAAATCAGTAAGCACCAGGTATAATGAAAGCAAAAAGATCTTCACTGTAACTGCTACATGAATGACCTCAGAAGCTTTGTGACCACCTCGTGTCCCCACTCCTTTCTTCCCATCACAAAATTTTCATTTCTCCCCATCAGTGATTTATGTATTGCCAAGTCTATAATAATCTCTACAGCATTGGCCTGAATTGGAAAGCCATGACAAGTTATGTAAGTGACTACCCATTTGACTTTATCTGAAATCTAGGACATTGAAAAGCACCTTCTGTTACTTAAGACCAATCAATATTACTAATTCCTGTGATTATCATCCTATCAGAAATTGACAGTACCCCTTGATATGGTACTTAAAGGACATCCACAATGAATTCAACTCACTCATCAGCCCCAGTAGAATAACAGGGGAAAACCTGGGCCAGATGGAGAATCCCCAGTTCTGACTTTCAGTCTATACGAACAACCTTTTAAAATTCACAATCCACAAAAGTTCAGATGTTAAAGGTGTGGTTAAAAAAAAAAAAAAAAAAAAAAAAAAAGATGAAGTATTTGGAAATACCTCGACACTGAAATTAACTCATTACGGGGAACTGTTTGGGTCAATAAGGAATTGTTTGCTACTACAGCTCTCAAAGTCCCAAATCTTGACAGATTCCATTCTGTGTTACAGGTACAGAAAAACGTATCTGCATTTACATAATGAGGTTTTAACTTGTATTAACCAGCTAAAGAAACAGAGATGCTTTTGTGTGCCTTCTCATTCTCAGGAAGAAAGGACTGCCCTTCATTTGCAAACAGTTTTCTATTTTAAAGAAAAGGGGAAAATAGTTTACTTACATTAATTTCCTCAGTTTTAGGAAGATTGTTAGAAACAGTTATTTCTTCCTGCGGAGAAGGAACTTCACCTTCAACTTCAGCTGCTTCTAGGTTAGGTTCTTTAGGCAAATCCACATAGTTCTCCTCAAGGTGTCTCTCTGAATAAGCACTGACCACATCCTCACTGTCAAGGATACTTATCACAGCTGGAAGAGATTTATATAATTTCAACTGCTATATAAATGACACAGGTTTAAGCAACAGGAAGTAACAGAAAGAGCAGGAAAAAACAACACAGTTTTTCATCCTGACACATACATTGGGCTTTCTCCACAAACCAGAAGCCAGAATTATCCATCTCGTAAAGGAGGCAACCTCATAATTAAAAGAGGAAGGGGTAAAATCAGCTGGTAAGTCCATAGAGAAAAAGAACAACAGAGAAAATGGTGGCTGGAAGGCTAGTTATTTTTCACAGCCAGGATGCATCATCTTTTAAAACAGTAACTCAAGCAGCAGATCCCATATTATACAAATTAGCAGTGGTGTACAACAGCAAACTAGAGAACTCATCTCCCCTTCTAATATTTTTAATCCTACCAATTTTCTCAGTATCTTTATCAAGAACAGGAACATTCAATATGCATTTTCTAGAAGCACTTTCTTTGAGGAAGGTGGTCTCTTTGCAGTTTAATGGAAGTTAGCAGTAACATGCTAGTACTGCTTCAGTCTCAGACACCTACAATGGTATAGCAAATCACACATTTTACTTCAGGAGTTCAGCTACCTTAACTTGCATCACATCTCCAACATACTGTACATACATTCACTGTCTGCTTCTGGGGTTTCAGAAGGCTGTGGATTTGTTGCAACTGGCATGACTTTTTCTTCTGATGAAGAGGAGGGCATCTTGGACTCCTGGCAGTTTGTTTCACTTCATGAAAAGAAAGAGAAAATCATAAAGTTTCAAAACAAACCCTGAAGAGCTTTACATATTACTTTCCCACTGTAAAATCTTCAAATTGCAAAACAGAAAAATAAAAAAGCCCCAACTAGAAACACTTTTACCAACAGACCTCCATTCAATGCATGACTCATTGCATGCAATAAATCAAGTATTTAATATTCTTCCCAGCTATCTAACACTAGATAATAACAACAGAGTTGTATTAAAGAATAATATATTGTCTTTTGTAGAAAGAATGCAATTGCTGTATTGGAGGTTTAGAACAAATACTGGTGCAAACTCCTGTTCAATCAGTTACCACATGAAATTAAGGGTTCTTTCAATTGTTAACACACTGTCTTCATCACCAAGCACTCGCTAATTGAACACAAGCAGGAAATAGAAATTAAGTGTATAAAATACTGCCAGAAACTCAAACCCCAAAATGAACCTACTAAAGCTGCAGTAATCTCAGATGTAATTTTTAGCCACAAAATTCTCAGACAAAAGCAGGGCTTCTGTTCACAGTATCTACTTAGCAATCCTCAAACTGTAAAAACGTTTATCTAGCCTATTGAATGAAGTCTTTATCTGCAATCATTTGAGAAAAAAAGGCTCAAATTGACAGCTGGTCACTTTGACTTATATTCATGCCAAATTAGTTCTGTTCACAGACAAGAATAGAAAAGCTGTTATCTATACGAACACAGGAAAGAACCAACAGCAGCTCAAAATTGTAGTTTTCAAAGCCAGCGAAGCCAAGTTACATGTTGTGCAAACCCAAGGAGGCATCTATTTTATGGAACTTACCCTTCACTTGCAGTTCCAAAAGCAGCAGCCTCAGCAGCTTTAAACACCAATTCACCATTGTCAGGAAGGGCAAGACATTCAGCATTTGATTCTTCCATAAATCCTACAAAACCAGGCAGTTGGATTACTTCCCCACTGCACTTAACATAATTGGTTTTAAATGTATAAATGACTGTAAAGTGAGTATTATGCATTTCACATAGGAGAGTGATCTAACAACATAATGCCACCAACACTTCAGCTGTACAGAAGACTTGAATTCTTTCCAGTAAAACAAGAAGCATGACGCGTAATTTCAGTTCAGAAAACAAAATGACATGATACTCTTGTTTATAAACTAAACTTGGTACGTTACTGATCTAACACATACAAATTTCATAAAACATCCTTCCTTCTTAAAATTGGGCAGGAATTTTTCTTATTTCTATTTGGATAATTTACTCCATTCCAGCAATGTTTCTTTCCTTTCTTGACTCCATTTCTCCTCTTTTACAAGAATGCATCTAAGGTCTTCCCTCGTTCTTTTTTTCTGATGACTGACTGGTGTCATCAAAACTCAATTGCCTCCTGACCTGTTCTTATTTCAAGAGGGTTAATTTTAGAAATGTCCTCCTTTTCTTCTTTGTTTCTACTGTCTGCTTCCTCCAGATCCAGCAACTACCTTTGCAGACAAACTGTTTCAAGACCTCAGACACACAACTCTGACACTTGCAGACATACCTCAGGAACAACAAACTTTTTTTTTTTAAAGAGCTGAATGGACTCAGCTCTGTTTGTCACTGACTGCAACTGTGTTTCCACATCTCCCTCTTCCTGCACTATTTTCCTTCCCAGCTTTTCATCACTCCTCAACAGCTAGTGAGCCACAACTCCGCTAATCTGCCAGCAGAACTGTTCATATGAACACATCCTCAGCACCTGGACTGCCTTGAATGAGCTGAATTGAGCTAAGTTTCCAAACACAAGTGAAACAGGGTTAGAAAAAGCTGCATAAGCTTTTGAGCTAACAAAATGAGCAAGCATAGCTGTATTAAGCAGCAGACACAGGAAACAGATTTACTTCCAGAAGAAAACTATTTAACTGAGCACTAACAAGGTGGTTTATAAAAGTAAAAAGAAAACTATCTAGTCAAAGCACACCATACACTCAACTTGCTGAAAAAAACTTCCAGCCTACAGAAGTACCCCTAAAACATAACCAGAAGCTTAAATTTTCAGCTTGCTTCCCTCTCAAAACTATCCACAAATCACTGCTACCTCTCAGCTGCAATTATACACAGATTCCAACCCAAAGTAGTGTTCATTCATAATATCCAGGATAACCAAAAAAGGACTCTAAACAGTGGCAATTTTAAAGCCCACAACAAGGAATTGCCTAGGATACCTGTGAGCACTCATTGTTAACTGCTGCATTCATCAGAAATTTAATCTTTTGAAGCCATTTGAATTAATTCAGAAACTTAAGTTATCATAGTATGAAACGCACCTGCTTCTTCTCTTAGCTCTGATGAGCCTGGTTCTTCCATCTGGAAAGGTTTATCTTCAACCATTTCACTGTTTTCTTTCTTCTCCAACTCTTGAAAATCAGCAGCCTCTTCACTGGAAGAATGAGCTGACTTAGCAGCTACAAAGATTACATCATCTTCAAAATCACCAGGTGATTTTGCATCATGATACTCCAAAGTAGTTTGGTCTGACCTAGCAGAAACGTTACTATTTTCTTTGCTGACATCCATATTTTCCAAACCATCTCCAGGTACACTTTCTGAAGACTCTTCCATTCCAGCACCATCTTTCTCAGGATTGCTCAGAGTGAAGAGAGTTGTTTTAACTCTACTTTCAGACCAAGCATCCTCCATCACTCCACGATGATGCTCAGATGAAGCTTCGGACAGCAGTTTATCTTCTACAGTTACCTTAAAAAAAAAAAAACAAAAAACAAAAAACCAAAAAAACAATAAACATGCATATTCTTTTGTCAAAGCAACACAAAAAAAACCCAAAAACACCACCCAAGCATATATACCAGCAATACTGGTAAGTTTTAAAAGTGGCACTTTCAGCAAGGAGCTAAAAAATTAAATCTCATTCTAACTCTAATTCAGCTTTTAAAGCACAGTGTAAAAAAATAATCGCACTTTTGACTGCCTTTCACAACCTTGGAGAATTAAGATGAAGTGGGTCTCTTAAGTACTTCCTTCTACTGTCATATCAAGCCTGTTCACTGGGTTCACTATTACGTTTTCAAGAAGAGGGACCTTTCTTTAGTAAAATCATAACTCATAATTTCTCTTTTTTGTCTGCTCACCTTTTCAGCTTGAATGCATCACTACAACATTTTAGTAGTCACTATGCTGATAGCACACTAGAAGTAAACTAACCTGGCTGCACAGCATTTATTAGTAAGAACTTCACACAGGAGAGAGAGCCTCTTATTACAACTGAGTAACAGGCAAGAAAAAGTATAAAAGAACTAGACGATGACAATTTGTTATTATTCGTATGGAAAGCTCATACTAGCATAATAGCACATGCCCCTGTTCAGCCCCTGATTTTGGTAAGTTCCTTCAACAACTGCATAAGGAGCTGAATCAGGGAATCCAACTGGCAGAACAAAAGGAGGAGAAAGGAGTAGACAGCTTCCAGAGGGAGAACT
>WYDI02031856.1:19965-30597 GCA_009867235.2 Psittacus erithacus | reverse complement strand
GCAGTGGTTTGTGTTATACCTTAGTTACTGGACTGTTCTTATCTCAACCTGTGGGAGTTACATTCTTTCCATTCTCCCCATCCCTCTGGGAACAGGGGAGAGAAAGTGGGGGGAGTGAGCGAGTGGCTACGTGGTTCTGAGTTACTGGCTGGGCTTAAACCACGTGCTAAGGACTGGAAGGACTTGAAAGACTTGCAAGGTTTAAACTTGACAATAAGTGGCCTGTTTTGTACCTATAACCTTTCTGCAGAAGCTAAAGGGGAATTTGAAGCTACAGATGAGCTTTTGAGTTATTTTGTAGAAGTAAAAGTGTAGATTCTTATCAGACAGGCCTGACTGAACTGCTCAGTTCCTGAAAATAGGTCATGAAGAGAATCTTCACTAATTAGAAAAAGTTGGCAAAGACAGTCATTGCAAGGTAAAAACGTGCGCCAGATCCGTTTTACTTGTATAGTGATGTAATGAACAGGTGATGAACAGGGTTTGTAGCAAAGCTGGACATGGTGAAGAGTATGACTCAGTTCTGGGAGCCGCAGGGAACAAGTCAAGTCAGGTTCACTTGCAGAGCTGCACTTTTGCCGACTCCTCAAGAACACCAGCAACTGCAGCTGCACCTTCCCAAAACGCCCCACAGCATACTGACATTTATCCAGGGAATTAAAACTTTCCTTTTCTTCTCAGGTCCAATTCTCTGTTTCATGGGTTTAAACTGATACTTCCTTCAGCTGAATTCAAATGAGGACTTCAGTGCTGGTGAGTCAGACAAGGTACTGGCCTTTAGGTATTTGGCATGCAAATCAGAGTCACAAGGCTTGGGTCAGGCGTCTTGCAAGTCTGTGCAAAGTCAGGTATGAAGCTATACAGTGCACCAGGGGAAAGAGTTATATCAGAATGGAGAACTATAAAACTGATGCATAAGCAGGCCATCATAATAGTAGGCAGTGCTAGTGGGATGCCTGACTATCTTTTGTGCATTCACTATGAAGCTGTAGCGCAGGCTCCTGGACTCTGTTCTGCAGCCCAGACATTCAGCACTAAGCCCTATGATGCTTAAGTTTGAGCTCATTCTATGAACAGTAAACATGCAACCTTTTGTTTCCCTTTCTTCTTTCTTCAGCTAAGCAGCCTTCGTTCTCTGGATCTGTTTAATTACAGGTCCAGAACAGTTGTTTTGCCACTCAGATGAGCCTGATCCTCTGCATGCCCAAAAGCAGGAATAGAGAGATGGTCAGGCAGACAAGTGTGCACACTGCAATGTTAGGTGTCTGGCCAACTGTTTACTCCTCTGCTAAGACAGGACTGGTCCCAGATTAGTATTAAAAGCTAGACCATCTCTTTTCCTGGATTTTCATTACTTTGCTAAAGGAACACTGGAGTAATTCTTCTAGCTTTAGTATTAAGGAAGTATTTTACTTAGCTTTTGCTAGAACAATGCCCTGGATAAGTCACCATACAAAGCAGATATCAATGTGGAAGGAAAATTCGAATTAATCCTTATGTATATGTTCCAAATCTGCTGAAATCATTTGGCATCAATTTACTGACTTAAAGAAGCTTAGGAGTCTGTATCTTGGGGAGTATCTGAATGATGGGAGAAGCTGTTTCTTTTATTAACTTCATTACATTATTTCATTATGCATTATTTCATTGCATGAATCATTACAGTATGCAAAGCTGTCATGAAAAGTTACAAGCCCAGGCACACAGTCCTACTTGTCCTATGTTTACTATGATGAAAAAAACTAATAATACCTTACTCATGTCAAAAAACCTGTTTGCCTCAGGCAAACAGAACTTCAACCATCTTGTCTTCCCTTGGCTCTTCAAACATGCCAGGGATAGACAGTGAAAAAAACCCTCCATCACTTTTCTTTTTAGCAGTTCATATGTTAACTTGAGATGAGTCAACCCAGAAACTCTGAGCAGCTACAATTTACCTTGAACTGGGAAGAAAGGGCAGGTACTCTGGCTTGATACTCCTTCCTAGAAAGGAATTAAATAAGTCTATCCCTAAAGTTTAGAAAGTATTTTACCTGAGATGGTTCTTTCACTGCCAGAAATCTCATTAACCCTTTTTTTTTAGCATGGCAACTGAAATTTTAATGTGCATGTGGAATAACTATTCTGAAAATGAACATTTTGAGGTTCAGATATTGCACAGCTCAAACTGTAGATGTTTGTTGCGGTTGACCTTGCCAAGGGAGTATGAAGCTTATGCCCTTTACAGAAAGCAGGCTCAAAGGTGAAGAGAAAATTAAGTTTCAGCGAGAACAGTTCTCTACTTGTCAATATTCTGTATATTCTTTGCTGGCAAAAACATATTTTCCCCCTTCAGCTATGCTGTCAGTAGCTGATTCACTGAGATGCTAAACCAAGACATTAAACCGTAATCGCAACACCCGAGCTGAACCTCATTGTCAGAATAGAACATGGGGATTGCAGCACGCATGGAAGGTGGCTTTGCTGGATCAGTAGTCTTGTTCCATTTAGCTTCAATTCAGTTACCTAACACCTCATCTCATTCTTGGTTGCTGTGTTCTGTCACAACACTACAATTTTCACATTGCTCCTCAGAATTGTCATATTTTCCAAGTCCAGCTCTCATATGCGAGCCAAAAAGTATCTTTTCTTTCATCTTATGTCAGACTAAGAAGTAAGCCTTTTTAATTCTTGTTTTCAAGATGGATTCCTGGTGGGTCAGATAAGATCAAATGAGAGGTGGGATGCAGGCTTCTCCCTTCCTAGCACTGCACTTCCTTGCTGCAGCTTAATCTGTATAGCTCCTGGGGTGACAAGGAGAAGGCAGAAGGTAGCTCTCATAGTTCTGATCCATCTCCCTTCTTTCCCTCGACAGCTTGTTGAGGAATAGAGCTCATGAGTGGAATTTCCACTGCTCTTAGCAAGGGCACTCTGCCCCATAGGCAGATAGAGATCAGTCCCCACTTTGCTGCACCTCTAGGGCTTTTGCAACTGTCATGTTCCCCTTAAACCTTCCTGTCACACTGTGTCCCCCAAAAGTCACCCTGTCTCTAAGCCAGAGTAGATCTCTCTGTCCCTCTGGGTTCCTGCCTGCATCCTGGCCTGTCATACAGACATGCCATATCTTCAGACCCCTGCTCCCTGAATTCTGGGGGCCGGAGGGCAGCCGCCATGGTGGCCCTGTAACCATCCTCCAGGGCCGTGGTTTTTGTGTGTCTGGGAGATGGAAGAGTGAAAGGCTGGATGCTAAATGGCTGGATTCCAGCTAGGGATATCAGGAGGCTCCATTGCCTGAGCAATGGGTAAGGATGGGAGTGATGTGGTGGGAGCAGGCATGTCATGGAGGCCCAGGTCAAAATACTGCTCGGCTGTGGTTTTGCAGCACCATGAAAAGTGGTTTAGGTGATGAAAACTGGAAGTCCTTTATTACTGAAAGTAATAAAAATACCAGAGCCTATAATTTCGTTCCGTTTTCTAGTTCTTGAAAAAAGGAGACCAGAGGTGACGCTGGGGGAGAAAGCAGAGAAAGTAGATAGTTGTCCTGCTCTGGCACTCAGGCTGAACCGAGGCATCAAATGGGAGGTAGAGTCACATTTAAAACAATTTTGCATAATGTATGACAGGAACAAGAAATGTGATTCAGCTTGGTTACTGATTTTAATGAAGAAGGCAGCACATATGAGTTAAAGGAGGAATCCCTCAAGGTATAAAAATAGCTAATAAGAAGCTTCTTTACTCATAGTCCTATGACAAAGTTGTTAGGGATTATTGCATGTCATATTTAGTCCACTGTACCCTGTAATGTGCTCAAGATAAAGGGTTTTTAAAGCTGTCTGATGATAAAAAGGTGAAGTGCAGGAGGAATAAGGTCTTGCAGTACAATTTAGAGAAAGAGATAGCCATGACTGTTCTGAGTGGTTGATATTCTTGGGTTTATGTACAGGAACATAGCAAAGCCTCCAAAGTGCTTTTTCATGAACCCACTGGAAGTCTCCATGCACAAGCGTTAACTGAACTTTTTGAAATTAATATTTATTATTTTCCTTGCTTCTCCATGATCCTTGGGGATCTTGTAATGAAGGAGCATGTAGAAGAGAAAGGTAACTTTATTCTCTGCCACTGCAAGGACCTCATAAACAGCTTCAAAGCAAGATGAAAATGTTTTGTGCTTACCTACTGATAAGTTTAGCACCACTGTGTTCAAAAGGATCCTTCTGCAAGTTAAGCTTTTGCTCATAGGGAAAGAAAAAGTCTCATTTTATGTGGGTGTCATTAATTATGAAAGTAAGCAATGCAATAGCTCCTCTTTTGTAGATGACTCGCACTGTGAGGACAAATAAGATAATTTTCCTCACAGTTCCAGGTAAAATGAAGAGTCTGCTGTGCTTTAGCTTAAAGTTCATTAGCAGATCGGTATAGATATTTTTAACTGAGCACAGCGATGCATGTGCTTTATCCCAACATCTTTTCATGTTTTAATAACTTCCCTCTGTAGTGGGAGGAATTAAAGAAGAAAACTCTCTAAGGAGAGGCTCCGGAGTTGGATGAAGAACAGTTCCTCTTCGTCCCAAGAGCAGGTTTTGGGAAGCTCCGGTGCTGCCCTCCAGTGCTGCCCTCCCCACTTTTATATTTTCCCTTTTGATGGATATTTGCACCTCCACTGAGGTCCTGGCAGGAAAATTAAGGTACTGCTCATGATGAGCAGCCTGCACTGGGCTATACGAATGTGAATGCAAGTGCTGAGCAGGAGCATCTCCTAATCATGCATGTAAAAGGCAGGTTTGGAAGATAGGATTTGATAAACAAACTATTCCACCAGTTCTTCTTTCCCAGTCTCTAAATGATGCAGACTCCCAGCCTTGTTTCCTGTGGCTTTCCAGAGATCCTCTGATTTAGCCGACATCTATTGCCATACTGGTTTCCACATCCAAAAGGGATCATGAACTTGCAAAGTTTATCGCCTTTTGAGATCTTCTTTCTATGAATGGACTTGTAAATTCCCTGATGATATGAACTCAGCATTCATTTTCATTATACAAGAATGAAAATTCATTGAATCAGAGAAGGAAGGAGGGAGAGGCTTCCTCCCCTTTTAGATCACTCAGAGTAGCTTTCTCTCCAATGTCTCACTTGGTGCATGATCTTACAGAAGGCAATATAATCATAATCTAACAGATGTAAGAAGAACAAGAAGGAAGGATAAATTTTACGTCACCTTCAGAACTAATAGTCCAAAATGGCCAGAAAAACCAGCCCAGTGTTAAATCTATGGATGCTTTTTTCCTTTCTTCTAGTCAGCGCTTGTTTGAGCACCCAGCCTGAGCAAAGGCAACATAGGTTAAATAGGAACAAAATGTCATCTCCCTGGAAAACCACCTGTCAGGTGGAAAGTTATGCCATGAAACAATATCTCTAGTGTGAATGCAAATTTAGCTGTCTTGAATATAGAAGATGGGTGAGAGCTTTCACAGTTGAAGAGCTGCAGCAAGCCAGCCCAGGCTTTGATTAGCGATGTAGCCATACTCAGTAAGTCTAAGTTACGGTCAGCCTGTGGCAGAACCACAAATTGTCATCAGATCTCCCAGTTTCCAGGCTGGGGCTCTCTCCACCATCCCACTCTTCCTCACATTGACAAACAGCTACCAGGCTCTTCCCTGTGTTTAATGTGGCCCTGTGATTGTGAAACAAAAATGTCTCCATAGCTAAAAGGCTTAAACTTCTGCAAACACCAATTAAAGTTGGAGCTCTGCCCTCCACTTCAGTGAGGACAGGTTTGGGCCCTCAGGAACTGAGCTGTGAGGGAGTGAACAGGATGCAACATGCTCCATCCTCCATATGCCGAAGGCTGGAGGCCAAAGGCTTTCAAGAACTGAGGTGTGTCACTGTTAGATTGCACATATCCTGTTCTACTTTGAAGAGGGCTTAGAGCATTCATCTCTAAAGAATATGCAACATGATGAATTTTTCTATGAGGAGGAAATCCACTGGATTTCTTGGTTTAAATAAGTACAGTATCTAAAAAAATAGCCCCGTTCAGCTGAAAAATAGTAATAACAAACTGACTTTTCAGCCAGCCTTTTTCCCTATAGAGATATAAGAGTAACATACTGTAGTGGCTTCTCAGTGGTTGAGAGCAATGCGCTCTCTCTCCTGGAAGATTCCTGGCCACTGCTGGGCCAGAGGTGCTGAGGGTAGCATCCCTTTCCTCCAGCTGCCTATGCACAGTCCCCTGTCATTCATTAGGACCCTCATGAAGGCTTGCTTTTCATCTCTGCAACTGAAATAACAAGACGTCCTTGAGGGAATAGGATACATTTTGTTGGTGGAAAGAAAATGCTTAATTTGAACGCTAAGCAGCAGTTTTGGCGCATGCAGGCAGGAGTAGGCTTATTAGCTGAATGAGAACAGAAACTAAGAGAAGCAGAGGCCTATGGTAACCAGTCAGTTAACTAAGATGCAGGAAAGGCTTCTGAACAGTGTTTCTGCCAGAAAAGTCATAATTGTTTTTCTTCTGCTTGAGGGTGACTTGACTTTACCTCCCATGAATGCCATTTAAGAGACCCTGCTGAGCAAGAACTGAGTCTGAATGCTGCTCGCTTTATACCGTTATCAACATACTCCTGGTTATTTCAAACTGGCTCAACTTTGGTATTTTATAGAAAACTTTGCTTTTATTTTTCCTGGGATTGGATTAAAATAAAAATACCTCAGGAAGTGCAGTTGATGAGAAATAAGATTAAGGTGTCTTTACAAGAGTCAAGGCAGCATTTCTTATGGCACTAAACTGAGTAGTATAATGTATCTTCTCAAAGAATGGTTCAACAATTACAGACAATAAAAGACCATTTGGAGATTTGACTAGCTGACCTGATCAACTGATAGAGGATCCTATTTTGCCATCACAGCAAACACACCAACTCTACTAGCCTTTCAAGCTCCTTCTGATATTCATCTGTAACAGTAAAGCTCACAAGTTGATTTAATGATATTCTGTAAAATCTGGAAGTCTTGGTGCCAAACCATAATGATGGCTTAGTTCATCCTCACAATGCTGAACTGACAATGTCAGACTACAGTGGTGTTTTTTCCTAGGAAAAAAAAAGAAGACATAATTTCCAATATCTTATTTTAGTGCAATTAATGTTATTATTGTCAGAATAATTATTATTGATTACATATTATTTATTATTCAGGTATGCTAGAGGAGGGTGTAATTTATAAATATTTGGTTACAGCTTTGTGGATTTGACTTTCTGTCTTGATCAGGAATAAAAATACAAAGCTGTTATAGATGACGATCACAGCAAGAAACAGACAAGTGTAGGTTCTAGAATGGGTTGACATGGTGCCAGTTCTTCCTTTACTTTTGCAAACACACTGGCTTCTGGTCCCAGGGGCATATTTGTTAATAGAATATTGACTCTCTGGATGATAATTCCTTTCTTCAGTCTTACATGAAAACAATTCTTATTATATGCCACATCATCGGGACGTTAGAAAAGACTGCTGGTCCCTCTGCTAGCATACAGCATCTACAGCAAAATGTCAATGGAGTGCCTTCTAATAAAAGCAAAAGTGTATGAAGAAACTCAAACATTGCAATTCATCAATTTCTAAAGTTTAGCTTATAGTGTTTACACTGAGAATACCAAGTGCTTGGGCATATGGCATCACCAGTAAATCATGGCACTAGCTTACACTAATGCTCGTAGTTATTAAGGCTGAGTTATTAAGGAAAAGCCACTATGACCTCTTAGGCGGATCTGCTGCATTATACAGAGCATGAGATTTCTGCAGTCAGTGTCTGCTTTAGGTCCAATAGTTCAGACTGAAACAGAACATGTTTTTCAGAAAAAGGTCCAATCTTGGTTTAAACACTTCCAGTGCTGGAGCAGCAGTGCAAACCCAGACAGAGCCGTCTCTGGGGGCAGCCACCAAAGCCTGCAGCGCTGGCTGACATTCTGCTCTGCAGCAAACAGGCTGTTTATGGCCAAAACTCTGCCAGTGTAACCTCAACAAATATTGATTTTTTTGCTGCACAGTCCTTTCTCCTCTCCTTTGCAAGACGAGGTTTTTGCAAGACTGGAATCCCTGGAAACGGGATGCAGTATTTTGGTAGTTAGCAAGAAAAAACTTATAAAGCAGAAGAGTTTCAAGGATATTTCATTCTAGCTTTATGAGTCTTCAGTTTAAATCACTCATATTGAAACCCCTCACAGTAATACTGGGTTTTCTCCCTGCATGTTAGACATCTGTTTATGCGCTGGTGGTTGTGTTTACCGAAGTGATACGATGGTCGGTGGCAAATACCAACTTGGGAAGCTTTTTCTGCCTTCACAGAGCACTGATCCAGGTGTAACCACGGCAATTCATTTTCAAGCTGTAGGTGTCTCAGAGAGAGTGGTGACGTTTGACACAGAGACCTGCTCCATTTTCCTTTTTGCCCTCTCTATTTCTTCAGCAGGCATAAACCATGGTTTTAATAGTCTCGTTGTCTGAATCTTCCTACAGGTTTGAAAAACACCAAGTGGGCAGAATTTCTGTTCTTAAAGGAACAGCTTTCATTTCATTCCTTGGCATCTAGAGCCATTCTTGCACTTGATATCCTGAGTTCAGGTGAAATAAGTGCTCATTTTTTCCCTTCTTTTTGCCAGGGTGCAATGAGGACTGGGGCAGGGGAGCCAGGAGCCAGCACCTGCTGTGCCTGCACCAACAATTTCCATCCCATGAGGACTGACTGTGGAAGAGTTTAATCTTCCTCTAACTACAGAGGCATACAGGAAGTTTCAAAGTGGTCTCAATATTCCTCTGCTTTCCACACTCCTCTGAGGGCACAGGCTGTGCAGAGAAGCATGGCACATGGCCTCCAATGCAGCCTCACTTACTCAGCCCAAAATGCACTCAGCCCTGCCTTTACTAGCTCCAGGAAACCCTCAGCACCCTCCTGCTACCTGCTTTTCCCATACGGGATGATTTTCTTTGCTTTGTATAGCAGAACACATGGCCCCAGGAGTGCTCTCATGCTTGACCAGGAGCTGCCCTCTGTCATGCCCCATGCAGGGTGTCTAGCTCCAGACATACTACCTGTATTACCCATGCTGAGCATCCTGTGAGCATCTGGCAACACAGACCCTCTGCTGTCCTCTAACCATAGCTGGTTGTGTCCCGTCTCATGAGCTTAGCTGGTGAACACTGCAGCCAGCCTTCAGCCTTGCTGTTTGGTTTAATCTAACTGCTTAGTTTTCAGGCATGAAGGTCAACCTCAAGCCTTATTGTGACACCCATCAGATCGCTTCAGCTGGTCTGTTCAGGTCTTTTTATTCCACTGTATGGATGAGTCGTTATCTGCGACAGCTTTCTGAAATAAACAGCTTGAATTTATTATGCAAATTTGCATTAGACAAATGAGGTTTATACCAAAATATGCGTTGAAAAAGGATTTCCAGAAGAAGACACATAAATTTTCCTTTGAAAAGCCCTGCATCATAAATTGCTCTTTTCCTCTGGTGAAAAGGTGTCATATGAAAACTGGTCTGGCTGCACACCATTTTTTAAAATAGTCATCATGGAAGTGCTCTATTTGCAAATTTGGGGGTAAAAAAAATCCAAAGCAACCGCACTTCAATATTCCTAATGGATACCAGCCTGTAACCACTGAAAGATGTCTTTTTTCTACTCATACCATCTGGGAGAACCTGTAGTCCAATATCCTGCCAGTCATGGGGTGTAGTCAAGGATAGCACAAAGAACCCTCTCCTGCTATATATTTAATGATCTTTATAAATCCTACCCATAAAACAGGTCTGAAAATATTCGTCATGTTGTAGAGCTCCAGCAACAAGCCCCTTCTCTGAGCTGAGCACTGGCAGGGTCAGCTTGCGTTTCTGCTCCTTAGAAACATGAACGCAGAGAACATTTCTCCCAACACTTTGCAGAGTGCTCTTGATACCATTGGCACATGTCTCATTAGCTTCCCTGGAGATAAACATTAGTAAATGTGATCATCAGATGAAAGTTACTGGAACAAATGTGACTAAATGGTTCCAGCCACCTGCTGCTATGGGGAAGGCATCACGCTTGTCAAAAAGTAAGATGTAAATTCAATTCTCTTTTAGGACAAAACAACCTTTAAGAACACAAGGCATTGCTGCAATTGTCACAAGTCTGTGTATGATCTTAATGGAGCATAACACTGCTCTGGCTAGTCATAGTTGCTCAGGCATTGAGGGGAAAACCTTCAGACAAAGCATGATATGAGTGCTATGCTGCATGTCCCTTACCATTCCCATTCATAGGCAAGTTATTGTTGATGAGGGCTCATGGCTCTGAGGTAGAGAATGTATTACCAGTGTGGAGACAGAGGACACTTGCTGTGTAGAAGGAGCTCATGCATGTATACCTGTGTCCTGGGCTGCATCAAAATGAGCATGACCAGCAGGTTGAAAGAGGTGATCCTGCCCCTCTGCTCTCATGTGACCTCACTTGGAGTATAAGGATGCTGGGGAGGAACTCTTCATTAGGGACTGTAGTGATAGGACAAGGGGGAACGGGTTCAAACTTAAGCAGGGGAAGTTTTGATTGGATATAAGGCAGAAGTTCTTTACTGTAAGGGTGGTGAGGCACTGGAATGGGCTGCCCAGGGAAGTTGTGAAT
>WYDI02031856.1:0-12849 GCA_009867235.2 Psittacus erithacus | reverse complement strand
AAAATCAAAAACACAGCACTGCACCAGCTACTAAGAAGGAGAAAAATGACTGCTACTGCTGAACCCAGGACATGAACATACCACAGCGTTTGGATGCATGAGGGATGTAGCATTACAGCTTTCCAGATCTAAGCTTATAGCCCTGCACTGATTATATGAGTGTAGCGTCTCTCATTCATATTGTGACCGAAGCCACAAAGGTATGCTGGGTTAAGTTCACCCAGGACATTGAAGTGGCATTAAGCTCAGTGCTGCAGTGTTCAACTTAAGTGTGTAAACTCTACAGTGAAGCCCCTTGTAAAGAATTATGCATCAAAGTCCCTGCAGAAGTGAGTTGCCTTACAAGGAAGGCGGGTTGCAACAAGTGATGGGAAAATGGTGTTTTCCTAATGGTTATCAGTTGTGAACATCTGGAACAGAGGCAGGAGCTCAGGATGTCTGTCCTCTAGGTAGATGCCATAACCAATATATGCATATTTGCTATCCCAGTGAATACTCGAAGGCTCTGTGAAGAGTGGGATGACATCACATGGAGAAAAGCCAACTCCAGTCTATGCTGACACTGGGTGCATTTTTCATTCTGGGAGCTGGGACATGTGGGCTCAAGTTTTCACAGGTGGAGAAGAGAATTGAGCCCAATTCTTACACATCTTGGGGAAGTGCTCGCACGCCCGAACAGTGACACGGAAGAACAGTCATAATCCCCTCCATCTCAGGTGCTGCTGTCTGAACAAAACTGGTTGCCTTTCCTGTTTGAAGAATCCAGCCCAAGAGGTGTGCATCAGGTATGCTGTGGGCATGCATAATGGGCCTCAAGGGAAAGGAACATGAGCATCCATAGCCTGAGGAGTGACACATGGCTGGAAATAGGCATGGAGTTGTTCAGCCCTGACCAGACTGGGAACTCAGGTGCACACAGAGGAGCAGAACTGGAGGGATTTCCACTGGTGAGTGTGTGAGCTCTGGATTAACCAGTGGGTTTTAAACCGAGGGAGCACACAACAGCCAGAGGTGGGGGGAGAGTGTAGCCTCCTCGTTACACCACACTGACCTTTGATGATGGAAGAATTACTAGTAAAATACTTACTGCACAGGTATATCTTTAACACGAAATAAACATGCATTTCATGTTTGTAAATGCTTTACTGAAAATCATTAGCAAATGATCTGTTGTTTCACCACAAGGCCCGGCAGCAGGGAGAACTTACTTATCTGCAGGTGGGGAATGTGCATTTGCAACTGAGAAACAAAAAAAGCAGCAGTTTTAAGGACCAGTTTCTGGTGTTACACAGCTCATCAGCAGGCCAAGCACCATAGGCTGACCAGCAGGACTTCAAAAGACTGTTCCTTTGAGAGCTAATGTAAGCAGAACTGACCTCTCATAGGTTTTACACTGGGTGTGAACATCCTTTGGTAGATTAGGCCCTTGGTAACTTCTGTTCTGGTGAACTGAATTCAGATCTCAAAAGTCATGAGCCAGTGTCTAGGACTTTGATGTCAAATACCATAAGCTATGTTCAGGCATCTATAACTGCATGTGAGGTTTCGTCCAGGGAATAAAGCGCATTCCTTGCTGCAAAATGGAAAGCAAAGAGATGTTTGAAGTTAGTCCTCTTTTCTGCTCCTACAAACATAATCCTTTTCACTGAACTTTTAAGATGGTCAAAAATCTGATACAACAGACTGTAAATGTTTAAGAAACAAGCATTCAGATAATGTAATATCCTACAGACAGATACTTCTGTAGCATGCTGTGTAACAGCAAAAGCTTTGCTAAGGCAGAAATTCAGCAAAAGCCTAATTTCATCTACACTAAGATTTGGTAACTGGTAGAAATTCTTTGTGGGGACAAGGACATTATATCGCTACTAGGTAGAAAGCAATTTGCTATGGTCTGAAAATAACAATGTGAAAAGAGGGTCAGCTGAGTAAAATCAGTTCTCAGGGTCTAAGAGATGAGACATTAAAGAAACAGTCAGAGTCAAATTAGACAGGGGAAGAAGGAAAACTGGTACAACATGGCATAACGTGCAGATTCCTGCTTGTAAACTCACCAGATGGTATACTGTCTCCAGTTTTAGCATTAGCAAGACTACTTAGTTGTCACTTTAAAGCAATCATGACACTCTACAATCATCAGCAAAGGGCTGCATTGACAGAGATTGATAAATCACTATTAAATTGATAAACTGAACCCTCCAGCAATAAGGAATATGCAATTAAAGACTGCATACCGGAGAGCACACATCACTGTCTTAAATCTATGCTCCCATTTGAAGGAAGTGTGAAACAGTCTAGATTCCTGCAGCAATTAATCAGGACATTCCACTTCCCCTTAGTAGAACAGAGCTGGTTTTAATTCTCAATTATCATATTCAGAATGAATATGGAGATCCATATTCATAAGGAATAGAGAGATCCATATTCAAAAAGAGAATCCATAAGCTCAAGTCCTTTGGGCTGTGTTTGTGGAAACCAAGAGTAACTCTTTTGAAATGAAACTACTATCTTTCCTCATTTGCAATGGTAGCAGACAACAGAATATTGTTTTAGAAATGTATCTATCTTTTGATGTAATAGTTCTTTTTGAAGGATATAAAGAAATCTTTGTGCTACATCTGAAGTAGCAATTGCCTAATTTATGTTACTCACAAACTAAGTAATAAGGATACCTACTAAGTATTCTTAGTAGAATCTACTAAGTATTCTATCTTCAAGCTTAGTTCTGTTACTAAATTTGCTCAGGACTATTGTAACAATTTGAGTTTCAGTGAAACAGGCACATTTCTTACTATATTCATGGTTTTGCACATTTTAATGAATAAAAAAAGGTTGTTAAATAGTGGTAGTATCCTGTCCAGTACATGGGACATCTTCAATTTCATCTTTGAGTACTGCATCTCTTGTAAAATTCCTTAACATCAAGCAAGGTCCAAACACTGCCGCTACATTTCACCATTACAGGTTAGATTTTACTGTTCAGATAGTTCGAGTCTAGCATAGCGTTATGTTGATGAAACGCCATTCAACAGAAAATACGATTAGTATGAGAAAGAGAAAACAGAAGTGAAAGAAAAAGAGAAGAAAAAAATGATCAGTTTTTATGCCAAAGCCTGTCAGACATTATTTCTTTGGGTCTTTCAAGTTCCTTCAGACAAAAAGATGGTTTCCTCTGTCTCCTTTAGCATAGGACTGTTTGCACGTCATACAGAATTTCAGGATTTGTTTATTATTCCCAGCTTTCCACTGTGACAAAGGAAACATTTTTTTCCCCCCGTCAAAAACCGGGGCAAAGAGACTGGACACAGTCCTTAACTGCAGTAATGCTTCTGAAATGGCTCCTGGGCAGCAGCAATAGCAATGTCCCTGCTGGCCCAAAGGCTTGCAACAGAGTATTTCAGTTCCAGAGTATTTTGTGGGTTAGCATCTAGCTCCATGTTAGCCTCATTGCCAACAAGGGTTGTCACAAGTACTGAAGTGTAGTAAATAAGCAGCCTCAGAAGATGTTTCAGCATCTATGTGAATATTACTTACAAAGGATCTCCCCTCATGGCCAGGGACAAGGCCAGGTTGGACAGGGCTTTGAGCAACCTGGTCTTGTGGAAGGTGTCCCTGTCCATGGCAGGGGGGTGGAACTGAATGATCTTTAAGGTCCCTTCCAACCCAAACCCTTCTGTGACTCTGTGATTCTATGACTATTCTTATTCTTCAGAAAACTCCATTGTAGAGGGAAAACCATGAAAAGAAAGAAATCACTTATGCAGAAACCTTGTATTTTGGGCCCTGAACAAAAATACTTTGATACAGCAAACTTCAAAATTTAACAGATTTATGCTGTTTGAAAAACTTCATCTGAAAGAATCAAGCTAATTTCAGTCATTCAGAGATTAGTTTTTCTTTATTTGTGGCCACCTGCACAACTTGCTGGTTTTCAATGGGTTGCGTCTTCATCTGGATGTTAGTGAATGACTCATTTCTGTTTGATGCATTTATTTTGCATCTCATATCTTCTGAAAACACATTTAATGGCAATTGTGCATAATGCTTCAGTTCTTTGGGGTTTTTGCTTCCTGTGTTTTTTTCTTTTTGGGGGGGTAGGTTTTTTTTCTTTTTTTAAATGCAGCTCAAGCCACAGATGATACATTCCTGAGGATGGAAAGAAAAATGAAGACCACAGGAATGGCAAACTCTGTCACATGAAAATCAGACATTTCGCACTGATAGATGGGACTGTGCAGAGTATCAACTAGGAAACAATTAAAGGATACTTACCTAAAACTATCTGTCTGTGATTAAGCTAGTGCAAGACTGGCTGAGAGAATGAGTCACGTTATTCCATGGCATGCTTGACAAAACACATCTGTGTATGACTACGGATCAGAAACATCTTGTGTTCTACTACAGCAGTATTCACCGAGTTCCACTCAGGTCCCAGAAAGGGAAATGTGAATAGAAAAGGACATGCTGCCAGGGCACTAGACACAACCGGGAGGTAGGAGATGTTACTGTACAAATACCTGGCTGTGTGGCCAGCTCTTCTAAACCAGGCAGTGGCTTTTGGGTACTGAACTAGAGCTATCTTAACAGGTTCTTGGTTTTCAAATTGTGTAGCAGTTTCCTCTGAAGACTGAGGCCTCTTTATTGGACCTTGTATCAGAGATGCTTAAAATACTAGCCAAACTGAAACACCAGACCCTAGGGGGCTAATGTTACATAGCCCGTTTTGAAACTCTTTGCCTCACTATTTTACTGCTGTATAGTTCCAGCTCTCTGATGGATTCTCTTAAAAACTTTGAATTAAGTACATAAGAAACATACTTAGGTATTAATCTTTTTCTCACTGGCATTCCTATTCGCCGTCAGTTTTCACCTCCAGTGCCTTTTGAGCTTTTACATTCTTTAAAAGTCACATGGAGGGGTTTTAACACTCAAAGCAGTCCTCCATGCTCAGATTCAAGTAAAGATGTGAAAAGAATTTATATTGACAAGATAAAAATATATACCCATTTACTGGCTTTTATTGTTCAGGAGGCACTGAAGAAATCCTGACATCGGTAACATGACCATTTGCAAGCTGTTTCTTTATCAAGAGGATTATCAGTCATTATTCCTGGACAGGTGATGAGTAAGAAATGAATGCAATTCTTTTTAACTGCATAAGATGCTGGGATGAGAAGAGTTTAGAACCTTAACGCCACTTCGGAGTGATGCTAGAAGGGCTTATTGTACAATAAGCCTGGAAAGGCTTATCTTTGTACAGTCAAAACCACAACCCCACACTGGGATCCAATGTAAACTGTACATCATCCTTTCAAGCACACTTTCATCAGGTCAGCTATTTTTTTTGAGTGGTGATTCATCAAACCCTTTGTGTAGGATTCACCGCACTACATAAACATTAAACTTCTCCTTAGCTACTTGAAAATGGCAGTCCCAACATGCCTTATGGTAACAATTCCATTGGAAGCAGCAGTTTCTTATGGCACAATTGGAACTGCATTTGAAATACTTCTGTCTCTCCCAGTGTCAGTCTTTATGAACACGCCAAAATAAACATAACCTTGTTCAACCATCATCCATGTCTCCCACCCCAGCAGGAAGAATTCCTGGAAATACTTTAAGGACTCTATAGCATGGAAGCTGCTTCTGAGTTTGCCCAGCTCTTAGAGGTTATTACTAACATGCACTGTTTCCCAAGAAGTAACAGCATCGTATTTCTGTGGGTTTGCAAGTGTTTTGGTGAAGGCAATAAGCCAAGAGAGATTCCAGCACACAGCAATCCTAATTCATCTTAGTAAGTGCTGTGATAAAGGCTTCTAGAAAGCTCCTAGTAGTATCACTCATTGCGTAAGTTCCAGTCACTAAAAGTATCTAAAACCACCAGAAAACCTAAGTATTGAAAACAGTCAAAAGTTGAATGTTCAAGAATGGTAAGCAATTGGCAGCTGGATCGTTTGCAAGCCACTTCCTTATCTACAGGATTACCAGCAGTTATAAAGACTAGTTCTGTTTCTTTGGAAACACATCGCTGTCGAGAAGCTGAACTTTTAAACAGTTTACACCACGTGTTCACAGCCATTCTTAAAGGTTCAGAATTATGTAGGAGAAACAAAAATTACATGAAATTCTGAGAAACTAGATCTGTTTCTTCTTATAGAAAGGCAATCCAGATAAATGTAGTCTTCATCAGCAGGAAATACCTCAAATAATGAAACTGGCAGTTACCTATTCTGCATACAAATCTAAATCTGATGCAATACACTGCATAATGAGCAATCTGTGTAATATTTGAGGTTACAGTTGGCATTCTTGACCAGGACAGGCTTGGTTCTCTGTTAAAGTCCTTCTCCAACAGCATGCATGGTTGTAAGAGGCTTCAAGTTGATGTTTTGTGCTCTGGAAAGCCATACTTCACCATTCCAGCTCAAACCAGAGGGCTGACTGCAACAGCAGAGCATGCATTCTCTCAAACGACTGAATTGATCTTCATCTTCTCACTGACAGCAGATACTATCTGCTCCTGCCTGGACATGTTGTGCAGGGGGTTAACTATCATTTTCACTGTCTTTTTCTTCTATGCATATGGAATACAAGGTCCTAAAATCCAGGTGTTCTGAAACATACCTTACAGCAAGATCTAGAGCAGCCACCATGAATATCATTGACTACTAACAAACTGAAACCCACTGGGTTTATGTATTTTTTTGTTTTTGCTTGCTTGCTTATTTGGGGTTTTTTCTGTGCGTGGTTTATTCCAGAACTAGACAGTATCATTACACAAATGGATATTACCTAGCAGTAATATCCACTGGCTTTTGAATTCCTACATGACAACAAACCCAGACGGCACACCGATACCTGAAAACAGAAAACCGACTGTTAACACCACCTTTTGTATGCCACTGCTGCTTAACAGTTACACTGCTCAGCTGAACACTTTGAAGGCAATACTCATTACACAATCATTTCTGATGTACAAGAACAGTAACAGATCCCTTGGGCTACGTTTAACAAAACCTGTTGAAACTCCTTGTTGTACATGCACTATCATAAACATGCACTATTATACTTCTGTCATCTTTTGCAATTGACAAGTTTCAGCAGATGTTGAGCAATGAGATAAGCTACAAGCAGATTCATGTTTCAAGCCTGGTGTTCGGAATGTGCAGCTGTAACTGCAGGTAATGAATACTCCCAGAGCAGAACTTCAGAAGGGTTATGTCCCAAGACTAAACAGAAATGAAAGCAAGCAATTTCGATATCTGAAGTTAAAGGATAAATAAACTGCTATGAAGCATTTCTAAGAAAAGGGTCTCTGTTTTTACCTTGAAATATACATTTTTATTCCACAGTGTTTAATTAGCTTCATGGCCACCTTCTTGGAAATGAAATGTCAATCAAGTAAACAGTTCACATTTTCAAAACAAGTACCTTACCAGGATCTATCTTAATGACTGTGCTAAACCTGGCAATTTTGCTATAATCATACTTTTCTTCTTCAATCTACATAATAAATTACCCTGTACAATACAGCTTTTTCCTTCCTTTTCTTTGAGCACAACTGTTTTTCTCACGTTGGATTTTAACAACTTCACATGCTCAAAAGATATTCTCTTACAAAAAAATAAATTATCAGGTCACACAGCAACACGGAAATTGTGAAACTAGTAATAAAACTGTTGACATCCTTACAGACTACCATCCTGCTAAGTCAGCAACCTCTCTGGAAATTGTTAAGGATGGAGGACCAAATGTAGCTCCTGGCCAAGCTAGTGCAATTCTGTTGACTTCAAAAGGAAGGCATCCACCCTGTCTAGATTTTCAAAAGGGACAATTTACCCTTTATCAGTGGACAAAAATGAATTTTCCAGACTATTAATGAATTTCTGTCTCATCCATGCTTTGAAGTTTTGATACCATTCTAAAAGCTTTTTTCTCCTTTGAATCTTATCTTGTAAGCCCATTTTTTTTTCTTTCTCTAGAACAGCAGGAAGCTCTTTCCAGTTTTTAATAAAGATAAATGGAGCCCCCATGGTCTTTAATAATTGTAACGGAGCACTGTGGTACATTGATGAATTTCCGCAGTCACCTGGTGTCATTACATCTTCTATAACAGGCAGAGATCCATATGAACAAGCCTCATAAATTCTATAGCATTCTGTATTTATTCCCACTGGGCACAATGTCAAATCACTCTGCAGCAAGGCATCTTGATAGTTTTTGAAACTTTCATTTGTTTCTTGAGGCTGCCACCTAGGAAGGTAAAGTGATGGAAAATGAGTATTTTGCCCTACAGGCGCTGCAATGAAAAAAGTAAGAGATATGCTTTTATTTCAATTATCTATAAAACTGAAAATGCTGTCAACATGAGTTTCACATTGCACACAATCAATTGGCTTTTACTTTTTGTCTAAACTATACCTAAAGAGTCTTCTAAAAGTTTTCTGAAAACGTAAGTCACTGTTAAAAATAGACTGTAACACTTTTAAGATATGGTCCTTTCAGGAAATTGTTAATACTCCGAAGTACAACAAGCAAACTGAAACACCACTTTAAATCTGCATGACCTGGGTGATGCATATGTCAGTTTACTTCACATCACAGTTCAGCAACAGACATACAGGGAGACACTCAATGGACATCTTTTTTTTCCTCTGGACCTTAAACACTGGAACTCAATTGACGTTTGCTCTTCAAAAGTTAGGATGTAAAGCAAACCGTTAAGCTGAATCCATCTGCTTGAAGCACCTCAGAATATCTTTTATGTCACAGATATAATCCATCTCCTGAGATTCCTCATCAGGGTAGCTGAGGTCTTCCCAATGCTATCAAACACTTTACAGGTGTTGCTTGGCAAAATTAATACATACAATCAGAACTGCTGTTAGTCAAAAGATCTGTTCTACCTAGTTGAAATGAGATCTGTGCTGTGTGGATTAAAGCCAGTCTCTTATACGGAACACAACAGAACACACAAATCTTTTTGTTCTACTAAGACATTAACACACACAAAGTACAACAGAAACATGATCAAACATGTGTAAGGAATATATAAATAAAATATGGTCTTTGTATGTAATATACATAAGGGATTTTTCTATATCTTTAAAAATATGCTTTATGTAAAAGAGAGCAACAAAAAAGGCTGTCATGTTATGAAGACCTAAACAAAGAGCATCAGGAATGGTCTCTGTTTTAATTCTGACTGGTTAAATTATTTGTACTATTTTTTAATATTCAATAAAGGATTGGTAATAATGAACTAGGCAAAAAAGTCTGAATATTTTCACAAAGTAAATCAAAGTCTTACTGTTCTCTGGCTGCAATCCAGCAAAGTTTGTCAAGCCCATCCTGCTGCAGAACTTCCATTAGCATTTCTCTAGAAGAGTTCTTATAAACTGTTCCTAAGAAATTACATAAGTAAGATCTTGGATCATGTAGCATTGACCAGCTGGGTTCTACAACTGGAAAATTTCTGTAGCTGTAAAAACAACATATGCATTAGACAAGTGTATGTTTTATGTCAAAGAAAAAACATTTTACACCATTTCATCTTTACTATAGCAGATTCTAAAACAGCCTATTTGTTCCCAATACACATCTATAAACACAGACACACAAGCAAGCCAGTGCAGGTCATGTCCTAAAAGTATGTCTCTATTCCCTTTGCCCTCACAGACTTTCTAGAATACTTATGTTTTCCTTTGACATCAGAGACGTTATGTGTGCATGTTACAAAGCATCCTTGAGAAACATGCTTTTTTAAAAGCAGCTGTTCTTGATACAAACCTCTAGTTATGACTGAAATGGCTGGGTTAATGGTAACTATGGAGTTAAAGTGTCAGCTACCTTAATCTCTGGACATGCTTAATAACTGAAAGTAACACTGGTACCCTCTCAAAAGTAAAAATCTCACTTTAGATTAATGAAGTCCACCTAGATCAATCTTTTGGCTACTAAATAGCTGTCATACAAGCTATTTAACTTGTCTTTTTGGACTCAACAAAACCAATGCAAAGTCTTAGAATCCAATGTAAATTGTATGCCACCCTTCAAGACTTATTTTCACCACCTCAGACATTTTTATTCTGACTGATTCTTTGAATGGTACTTCACTTACTTTGGTCAGCATGACAGTCAGTGAAACACTGCTGCAGCTGAGGGGCTAGCATGAACCTTTTCATTACAGAAAGTTAGTATTTTTTCTGCAACAGCTGAATATTAAGAATGTTTCTGCTCCTTTGCGTTCTCAAAGACATACTTCTACTGTTGTTATTTTTGCTTGATCACTGTTCTTACAAAAAACAACAACAGAAAAGAAACAGCAGGGAAGTAGAAAAGCTATACCCTGATCCCAATTCCTACTGGTTTCAAAGGCAGTCTCTATTTCGTATTGATTTCTTCATTGCTGTTAATGGTTCTGATGACATATTCAGTTTCTTTACATTCTCTTTAAATTTCCCTTTACATTTCTTTTCATTAAATTTTGATATAACAGTTCTTTCCTCGTTCTGCCGAGTGATGAATGTTAATTCACTTACTTTCAGAGAACCATTTTTTCTTCAAGACAAATATTTATGCAGAGTTCTACATCTGTTTTCCCTCTTCATTTGGAAAATCTGTCACATTTGCATACCTTTAACCACGATTTTTACAACTGTTGATGCGCAAGGGCTGTGAAGCGCCATTCTGATACCTTATGCATCTTTCTCCACCCAGCTTTGCACTGCAATTTACTGCTGTAACTCTTATTACTTTCTGTTACATCAACTTAATCTTTGCATCTCAAAACTCAGCTTCTTTCTCAGGAACTTCCAATGCCATCAATTCTCAGACACCAGCAAGAATTCAAATCTAGTCTATTTCAATGACACTGTGTTCAAGCTACACATAAAAATTCAATACAGTTTGCCAACTGGCTCAATACAGGATATTGAATTTAAATTCAACACAAGATATGAACATAATCCTGTTCTTTTCATCTGTTATTACCAGAAGTAGCTAAACCACTATTAACTCTGTTAATATGGAATAAAAATGCATGTAACTGAACCAAACCTTTATATACTCCACATAGTTTAAGAAGTAAGCACATTAAAAACGTTTCTGTGAGTAAGCAGTTAAACCAGCTTACATGTGACACTGGCGTATAGTAATTCCAAATGGGAGCTATAAAATTTCCTTTTGAGAACAATAACAAGTGTTAAAAAAAGTACCACCAGTACCATCCTTTTTCTAAACAAGCAGGAGCTGAAATTTAATTACATAAATAGCTTTTAAATCCCAGTGTCACTGGTATGTATCACATCAGCAGTTATGATAAATCTCAACAACAGATCTACGAAAGAAAAAAATAATCAAACAGAAAACCTGGTTAACCAGACACAGGCTCACTTTTTTAAGCTCCCTAAATCCTAGCATCTTTCTTGTTTTTATTGCTAAATGCAATTCCAAGGATTCTAATGCTTGATTTAGAAAATCATTAACAGGTTCAAGTTCTACTGTTTACTTACTATAATTGCTTTGGGTATCAGCAGCAACATTCAGGAGTATTTCCCATACCTTATGTGTAACAATTCTGTTTCAATCATAATTTGCGTCTACAGCACTTACGTAGCTACTCCTAAAGGCCACTGGAAAATATCTTCTTCATTTACAAATGCATAGTCGTACGTAACAAAGAGTAGGTTTACAAATCCTCCATTTCTTTTCAGATATGGTTGAATCCATTCATTGTTGCACTGCTCACTTCCAAGCAGCACAACCGCTACATGCTGTAGTTTGTGAGTCTGAATTAACGTTTGTGCGTAATGCAACCACTGAGTGGCGTAAGAGATCTTCGCTTTTTCTCTTCCATTCAGAACTAGCACAACATTTTCAGCTTCAACTGAGAAGTAGCCAGGAACTACAGATGGACCAGTGATGAAGCTGTGAAAACCAAAATACGAACAGTAAACACCCTTATGACAAATTATTTACCTTAATGCTCTAAACACCCTTACTACCAGTCTGTACTCCAAAGATTTTTTTTTTCCTTCAATAAAGTAAATGCAGTATATTGCAAAGTAGTGAAGCTGTAACCATTTCTGTTGTTAGTATCCACAGCTTAACACGGGAATAAAGCTGCCTTCGTTTTTATTTAGGAGAAAGGAGATTCAGACTTATAAAGTAAGATATTTTGTCAATAAATCAGAACTATTACCATATTCAAAACTCAACATGTGAGTAAACCAATCAGCTGTAAAAAAAAAAAAAGGATATACTTTAATGTTCACTGAAAGTCAACCTTTTTTTAATTCCAGTAATAGCCAATGAGTACTGCATCAGAACAAGCGAGAGGCCCTCCCAAAAATCTGTAAGAGAATACTAAACCAAGTATCATTATGAAGGACTGGTCTGGCATACTACTTTTCTCTGCAATTTTGGTACAATTAAGGTTAGACCACAAAACCACTGTGTCATCTGATACCGAGTAGAATCTGTAACATGAGAGGTGTCTAACTAAATGTAAACTTACATTGCTTGAGTGACACAGGTCAAACTTTAGGCTTTGATATCAACTAGTAAGCACAACTATTACAGATAGAAAACTGCATTTCTAGAGCTTTCGCAATATATTTCACAGAGTAATTTCAATCATGCAGCAAAATCATTAAATCACTAATCATTTACAAGTATCTGACAACATAATTATGAACCTAAACTAAGCAAACCAGTGTTTGGTTCAGCTCTTGTTCTTCAGTAACTGAGATGTTAACAGACTATTTATTGACTGAACTCAAAGGATTAGTGATTAAAGCTTGGGAAGAGTAGAGAGGGGAAAAAGAAATAACACCCTCCTCTCCTCCC
>WYDI02031855.1:0-22635 GCA_009867235.2 Psittacus erithacus | reverse complement strand
AATCAATTACTTCTCAAAGCATTTCAAATGCGAAGGAAAACCCAGCGCGTCACAGCATGTTTAGCACTTTGTTTCTGATCAGAACTGTAAGCGAGGACAAACTGTTCTGGCTGACAATGACCAGTCCCTCCTGCGGCTCAGCCTCTGGACACAAGCGCTAGCTCCAAGGCAGAAGTTCAGCACAAGTTTGTATCTATCCGGCTGGAGCTGCAGGAACTTAACATGGGGGAAAAAGCAGTGTGGTTGCCAAGTGGTGGCATTCAAGCATTTGGAGAAGAAAAAGATCCCATCCCTTGAGTGACGGCACCTTTCTGAACAGCGGGCATGCCAGCTTGGAATATTAAAGCAGCATACATTTGCATTTAAAGCAACCATTGCCAATGTGGTTTTTTACTGGGGGTAAAATTTAGCATGTCATTAGAATTGGGTTAGGCAGTGATCAGGGCAAATTAATTAACTGGGATATTCCAGGGTCAAAAATTGATATTGAACAATATAAAGGGATGAGGAAGAATAAGCATAAGCAGCAAAAACCACAGACTTGTAAGTTACTGGGTTTTAATGTACGTGTCATGTTAATATATGTGCTTAATCATAGAATCATTGAACAGTTTGAGTTGGCAGGGACCACCAAAGCTCCTGCAGTTCCAACCCCCTGCCATGGGCAGGGACATTTCAACTAGATCAGGTTGCCCATAACCACATCCAATGTGGTCTTGAATGTCTAATTCATTGTGTCTATAGTCTTATAAAAACCTGGGGATGTCACAAACAGAGGAGAGGTGCTAGGAATGAGCCAAGATTGGTTCCTAGTTTCTTCTCCTGGGCAATTATTGTCCCCCAAACTCAAAGATGCACCTTGCATTTGTCATAGATACATTATACGTTACCAGCTGCTGTCATTTCTGCAATAAAATAGCTTGAGGGATGAGGTAAAGGGCTTAAAATGAGTACGATAGATGAGATGTCTCCAGAGAGGCAGGATTTATCAATCCCTTTATGCTGCGCAGGGGAGGAGAGACCTTTCTTGCCCTCAGCAGCAGAGCACCTGCAGACAGCTACAGCAATACTGCACACAGAGAGCAGGAAACAAGGGAGGAAAGGCTGAATTACCCCTCCACGTAGAAAATGCTCTCTATGCAATTCTAAGGGCAAGATCTCCCACTGCAACAGTTCCTGCAGCCAGGGCCCTGCGGTGAAGTACACAAGACATCCACCCCACAGATGGGGCTGAGGGCAGGAGTGTCACCGGGATTTCATTCACTGCCACCTTTCACTGTTCTCCGCAGAGCTCACATCTTCCCGGTCATGGATTCTTTGCCAGCAGATCTATTTCTCACCATAAGCAAACACACAAAGCGAGCCTAATTCTCTCATCCATCACCCTTGTTAGTCAGCTCTTTCCCAGGAGAGTGGATAGTCACAAGATGCTCCAATTTTCCCTTCTAACTCATTTTCATCATCCTTTTACCAGGAGTACACAGACCAAGGTACCAAGATGCTGCAAAGTTTGTTAAACAGCACTGGCAAAACTGAGATTTGTTCTACAACTCCCACCTTTTACCCTGCAGAGTGTGTAAGGGGAATCTTTACCATCACATGGGACAACCAAACCAAAGGGTACATACTTTGGATGCAAAATAGGGACCTTCTCTGCAAGCCCAGATCTAAATCAAAGCTGGACTCAGTCCCTTCTCTTTCCAGGGAAATTACTCTGACTTCTGGTTAGTTTATGCCCTTTGGTTTTTTCAGTCTTGCACTCTGTTCTGGTTATGTTATCTGGAAATGTTCTGATTTACCTTTTCTAGCTTGCCTCTGCAAAATGCAGTCAGCATTCACAAGCAACACCTCCTTATCCTCACACTTGTGTGCCTTGCTAACCCTATGCCACCCTGTTTCCTTTGGGTTTATTTGGTGGAAGGGTGAGGTTGGGGGGTCTGGGTTTCAGCAGATTTTAGCTGTTTCCAAAAAGAAAGGCTAAAAGGAGGGCAGTTGGCTCCCCAGGACCTAGCCTGCCTCCCAGGCTTTACAGCCCAAGGTCTCGAAGGATGGGAACAGATCTGAGCCTGGCTGCAGTGATGTCCATGAGGGATGTGGTTTTTGCTCTTTACAAATCAGTGAAAGACCTGACGGAGGGGTCATGAACAAGCATGAGTGCTTGTGGCAATGGCGCTTAATTCGGGAAGATAAAAATGACATTAGCAGAAATATGCAAATTCTTGCTGATGCAAGATGACTCCCAGCAAAATCCTGCTACTGGGCATTAAGCCGAAACCTGCAGCCACAAGGTCTCTAATAGTCCGGAGCATAAAAGTGATGGGGAGCAGAAGAGGCACTCTAAAAGGCAGAAAGAAGAGTACATGTTCCTTCTAACACAGGCCATTTAAGAGACTGTCAGCAGCAGGACTTCAGTGCCGAAGTCAAGCCACTATTCTGTCCCCAACAAGATCAATTGAAGTACTGCCATTTAACTGAACAGGCCAACTGGCTAAAAGCAACCTAGAGACAAGCTGCAAACCTCCTTGCTTCCAAGGCCAGAAAGGGCACTTGATAGGCAGTGGCTAAAACCCACCACCTTCTTTCAGCCCTTTTCTCTTGTTAGAGGAATGATTCTGTATCACAGGAAGTCCTTCCCCATTTGAGCTGATACACCTTTTTGACTAATAAAATACCCAGTCATCCTAAAGCCTGGATAACCTACCCACTGTCACTGTTTTGGAGTGGTGCTGCAGCAGATGTTGACAGTATCTGCTGCTGATGTAGCTTAACCACAAGGCATATTACAGCAGCTTTAGCCACCACCCAGTTTTCAGGACCGATGGTAAGCCTACTTCTGGTGCGCTATATGGGTCTCATGGGAGGTCATTCTGCCCCTCTACTCTGCTCTCGTGAGACTCCACTCTGATTACTGCCTACAGCACTGGTGTCCTCAACATAAGAAGGACATGGAGCTGCTGGAGCAACTCCAATGGAGGCCACAAGGATGATCAGGGGCTGGAGCGCCTCCCATAGGAAGACAGGCTGAGAACATTGGGGCTGTTCAGTCTGGAAAAGAAAAGATGTGTGGAAATCTCAGAGCAGCTTCCAGTGTCTGAAGGGAGCTACAGGGGCACTGTAGAGGGAGTCTTCATCAGGGACTGGAGTGACAGGACAAGGGGTGATGGGTTCAAACTTAAACAGGGGAGATTTAGGTTGGATCTAAGGCAGAAGGCTCTTCCCTGTGAGGGTGCTGAGGCGCTGGCACAGGGTGCCCAGAGAAGCTGTGGCTGCCTCATCTCTGCAGTGTTCAAGGCCAGGTTGGACACAGGGGCTTGGAGCAAGCTGCTCTAGTGGAAGGTGTCCCTGCCCGTGGCAGGGGCTGGAGCTGGAGGAGCTTTAAGGTCCCTTCAACACAAACCAGGCTGGGATTGTGTGATTCTGTTATTTTGCCTCCTGAAGGACTTTGAAGGACTCCTCAGTGTTGCCACCCTCGTATTAAGGGTAGAGGAGAACCTCTTGTTGGGCAGTTACGATGCAGTGGGAGAGACCACGCTTGCCCATGTTGGGTGTTCTCCCCCTCTAACTCTGCACTTGAGAGCATTGCCCTCCATTCAAATATTTCATATTCATCATTAGAGCCAAGCGTCCCAGAATAACTGCAGAGTGCTAACGGCTCCAGCAGCCTGGCAAAAACAATCATTTGGGCTGATTCGTCAGAGCCCAGGGAAGTATATAATGTAACACACATATCATTTACTGAGCTTGCAGTGTCGCCATTATGTAGATAGTTCCCAAAGCCAAGTCCTTCCTCAAGACACACAATCTCACTAGATCAACATCACAGGAACAGAACAGAATAAACTACTGACTGAAAAAGCAGTTACATGTTGATATTTGCTACCTTAAAGGCAATCAAACGTGAACTTTATACAGCCTCATGAGGGCAAGTAACTCTACATTTATTTTAAGTAACTCTGTATTTATCTTGCTGCCTTTGCCAGCACAAATCTGATACTAATTCTGGGAAAACGGGCATCCAGAAGTCTAAATGAATAAATGAAGTACCTGAAAATCAATAGAGTTGAACAAACCAGCCATTAGTATTAAAGCCTTGTTGAAACCCTTGGCAGGAGACTGTGCCAACATTTGCAGGGTCATATAACTGAAGTGATCAATCAAATTACAAGCCAAAGAAGCAAATGTGAGCTAAAGTGCATTTTATGCATCTGTGCCTCTGATTGTGTATTAATTTTTTCACCCATAATTCATCTTTACCCAGTCTGAGATGTCACAGAGTTACTGGGGGCAATTTATCAACCCCTTGAGCATGAACTCTAAGCACTGCTCTTCTCCTATCTCCCACAGCCTCCCCACGCTGTCTCAGGGCATCAGGTGAGCTGAACAGGAGAGACTTGTTGACAGAATTCCCTTACTCCTGATAAGAAACAAATGCACCTCGACAGAAAGGGATTATACTGTCACCTGGAAGGGAGAGGGTTTGCTTGAGCCACTCACTCAGAGGGAGTCTCCAGGCCATGCAAATGAGAGTCCAACTTTTGTTTAAAGAACAAGCCCCCCCCCAAAGCCCCTGTTCCCAGACCCATGGGAGGTGGGTGAAGGAGCCATGAACTGGGTTTCTGAAGGAACCCATTTGATGAAGTCTGGGCAACACCCTGGTTGAGCCAAGTTAGCATGGGCCCTCTCTGCTGCCTGCACCCATCTTCTTTCACCCCTGCCTGGTTGCACGCTTAACATATCTCTATGTTGGCATAATAGGGAGCATAGCAGTCATACGGGACATACATTTGTCGTAACACAAATGTTACTGCCATTCATGGAAGGCAAGTGTTTCTTAATATTGATAGAACTAAACCCATCTTGGAGATGAGCCACAGCTTGTCAAAGCTCATAAAAAGACTCTGATTTCAATAGCTGTTGGATGGGGCTCTGTGTAAAGCATATTATGCACACCTTTAGAAATCAAACATGTCCTTATCCATCCAGATGCAGGGAAAAGATTTACAAAAACAGGTGCCTATGTGGATCACTTGCTTTTTAGCACTGCCAGACAACCACCATCACTCACAGGTTTTAGTGTGATCAGACCTGTGTGATGCAAAATACCCAATTCACAGCTAAAACATCCCAAAATCTGTTTAGACACCTATGAAGATATGTATGTGTCCAAATGACAAAGGTCTAGGACATGCAATCAAGTTACTGTGGTGTAGCAAGGAACTGTACATCAAAAAAGGGATGGTAACTAAATATGTTCCAGCCTGCGGCAAAAGATTATGCATGTTAGCTTAAACCTCTTGCACTGCAGGCTACTCCAAGTCTAAGAGCCCTGCACGTACAGTGGATAACTAGAACCTACACAGGCTGCCCCAGCAGATTAGGCAACGTGGGGATACACCACCATGTCACTGATGCCATAGTGGTAGAGATGAACCTTGGCTGAGTATCTGGTTTGGGGTTACTGTACAATGAAGTGTGCGCAAAGTGAGATTTTGTTTTCCCTGCCCTTGTTCTCTGACCCAAGAGAATTTAGCCCTGTAATTCCCACTCGCCAACAACTATAGCACTGATGGCCCACGCAGCTAATGTGTGTTAGGTATCTTTCCTTCAAACAGAAATATGCTCACAGTGTCCACATGCAGAACGTTGAAGGTCGTTCCCCAGCCAACGCATGTGCACTGGAAGCCCCTGTGCCCTTGAGCTCCAGCTCAAAAGACCTTCCACAGTCAGTAGCTTAGAAAAAAAGTGGAAAACCAACTCACCTTCGGAGGACTGTAGAGATGACAAAGCGGTTGTCCTGGATCCTGTTTACACAGCTTCAAGGAATGGCAGACCACATCAGCATTCATTTCCCTGTCTATGCTGAAGGAAATGGTGCATAAACAAAGACTATTATGTTCTTCTGGGTGCTTGAAAGTAGAAGCTATTTCCATGGGAAGCTAAATCTCCCGGACACCAAACAATAACCTCAGCTCTCTTCACTGGGGCTGGTAATCGCTTCGCTGCTCAGTATGGTGCTGTGTCCTAAGGATTTTCTGCCATAGCATCCTATTCAGCATTAAAAATTGGGTCCCAGGATGATGAAAAAGCGCTGTGCTTTATATACGGCGCCTGAATCAAGCACACTATGATTGTTCTGGCTTTTTTCTAAATAAATTGTACGTCTGACAAAGACTTAAAGGTTAAAGTTAACGCATATGCGATTTGGCACATAGGAACGCTCAATCATTAACTCAAGAAAATAACCAGAAATCCTTCAAAGATCCTTCACCTTTAATCACCAAGCACAGCTGCAAGGATCGCCTCTTGCTTTTCGGGACACACCTCTGGGCTAATCAGGAATTAAATTAGAATGTGTGATTATAGCACTGCTTAGTCCTGTAAGCACTTTGCGGTCCCTTAGCTAGTTTTAAAAAGGAAAGTAAAAACCCTGGGGAGAAAGCAGGTCTAGCAAAAGCTCTGTTAATTAAACTAAGGACTTTTAAAGGGGAATAAAATGACCTACATTTTATTGTTTTAATCACTTACATTACTCAGTCAGCTTCCCCAAGAGTGTGTATCAAGGTTGGGGCTGAGAGCATATAGGGGGGGACAATTAGAAAGCTTGATTTAAGGTAGAAGGGAAAGCAAGAGCCAAGTGCTACAGCGATGCGACTGCAGAATGTGTCTCACACACATGGGTTATTCAAATTCCTCCCTCAGCCAAACAAGCCGCTTTTCAAAAGGTAATTACATCAGGTGGGCCTGATCTGATTCAAATGGAGTATGAAAACGGGTACCTGCGGCAGCCTCGGTTTGTTCACTCAGGAAGAGCTGTGCCAAACGCCAAACCAGACTCACTCCCCAGCATCTCTGCTTTAATAATCATAATGTGATTTCAAGAATGAAAGCCCTGCACTTCAATCCAGCAGCACGTTCGCACACATCAAGAACAAACTAAGACCTGAGAGGACACGGTGATACTTACAGCTCAGCTATGTGTGGTCCATAAAGTTCAGCAAGTATGTAACAGAAACCTTGCAGTTTCTCTAGAAAACATAAATTTTTGGTAACTAATTGAGCACGGTGAAACTGGTTTTATGGCAGTCAAAATACAGCAGGAGTTGGTTCACTAAGGTGAATGCTGTTTATCTGAGGAGAATGTGTGAATTTACAACCTCAGTCCAGCACCAGAGAATGGGAAAACATGAAGTTCCAGCCTTGCCTAAAACCCTGCTCTAGCTTTAGGCTAAAGAAGCCACATGACAAAGACTAAAAAGGGTAACTAGTATTTGTTAAATGCTCCCAGTGCAGCATCATGGAAATAAATCCCACATGCTGCAGCACCTTCTAAGCAGTTCAAACAAACAGCTCGGTAGGTTTGCAAGGAGAAAGAAAACAAACACATAAATCAAAGTGCAGAAAGTGACACTGGGCTTGATGCCACTGCTAGAGCTGCCTTGGAGCTTCTGGGGGGCTGTCAGAGTTAAGAGAATTCGCTTTGTGTAGAGCAGGAGCTGCACAGGAGTAATTGCATCCAAACCAATATTTGACACTTTTTGTTGGGCTTCCTTTCAGTCTGCAGCCATGAGCCTTTTCAGGATGCTGGCTTAGGTGGCTTTAATCTGGCTGAAGCATGCTCTCCAGAGACAGTTCATCACAGGTTTCTTTAAGGTACCATTGTAAAAATAGAGTGGTTCCCATACCCAGGATCTGAATACAGGGACACTGGTCTGACAGTTCCCATGAAGGAAGAGTGACTGCTCCTTGGCCTGAACAGACAAGAGCTGGTTAACCACACACGTATCCTGCAAAGGCAGTCTCTCAAGCCTTGTTTCGGCAGCAGCCGTGTTCTGAGGAGTCAAGGAGAGGCAGGTTCCTACAAGCGCAGTGACAGCAAACTTGCAGCTCCTGAAATTCCTGAGAGGTGTCATTCTCTCTTGCACCTCCATTATCCAGACAGATGACTATCTGCACTTGGGGAACAAAACAGAGTATGCTCATCTTTAGAAACACCAGGAGCAGCGGCTTCCCTCCGACTTCGGGCTGAATGTTCAATTTTACCCAGCATCAGGACATGCCCAGGGCCAGGGGTCTGCTGCATACAAGGAAGGTGGTTCTGGTCTGGGGAGGGTACAAAACCTCGCGGCACTGACTCAAACAGTAAGCATGGGTGTGCTCTCACTCCCACAGCTCCCATCCTGCCAGGACTGCAGACACCCTGGCTGGCAACCAGCGCCCAGGAAAGGAGGGCTGGGACCAGAAGGGCATAGCAGGGAATGGAGGATAATATCCTCAGCACATGATGTCGCAGACAGCTTCTGTAACTATGATAGCTGATTTTTCTTATCCTGTGCCGGGTGTTCTATTTCAATCAAGTTACTAGCTTCATTTCTTCGCCTCCTTTGCCACATAACTACTCTCTATTGGCTCTTTAGAAGCAGTCTGCAAGTTAAAAATTGGTCTCCTGGCTAGAATTACATTCTATTCTTGTTCACCTAAAAGAAATCATAGACATCAATAACCCTGCATTCAGTATCATCGCTGATTAAAACTCCCCCTCATGAGGTTTACCATCAAGGCACCTGGCTAACTATAGGGGACTGCAGGAGAATGCTGGCTTTCCCAGTCCAGGAGGGGAGGGTTTGGCTAGGAAGCTGATGTTAAGGGTCTGCTGGTCACCCTGATTTCTAGGCACTGATTGCCTTATGCATAGAGGAAACTTGGGATGTGACTACTCCATAGTGTAACAAATAGTTGGTAAAAAGAACAGCAATAACACAAAATTATCATTGAGCACATAGAGTCTTCTCGGAAGATATCGATGCCATTTATGCTTTAGCTTCCAGCAAAACAGACCCAAACGACAAGCAGTCTTTATAGGACTTGCCCTCCAAGCCAGTCTGCACTCATGCATTCAAAAACCTCCAGCTCTGCTAACACAAGGAGAAGTTATTGCAGAGAGAAAGCCCTGCTAGGAATAAGCTGCTTAAGTCAGAAAGGAGGGGAAGAAAGACAGAGGGAAAATGATGAGTAACTTCGAGCGTTCAGGGGCAAGAGAAGACCTTAAACCAAACTAAATGCAGAGAATCTACAGAGAATTTACAGTATCCTTGCTTTTCCCCTGCTTTGGGTAAAAGAGATCCCCTGAACTGCCCTGTTCTTGAGTGACTGTTGTGTGCACAGCACTGTACCAGCTACTAGGAAGAGAATTAACTCTATCCCAGCTGAAACCAGGGCACTGATAAAAACCCAGAAGGTTTTCCTCTACAGCTTCACAGTCCTAGAAACACAAATTCTGGCTGAATCTCAGAGGATAAATATTTGCAAGAAAGAGGGTATTAATCAGGATGCCATTTCCACTTGAGCTCTACAGTGTTTACACAGCAGAGGCTGACGCAGAAGCAGTGCATGGCTCAGAGGCAATGCCAGAGGCAGGCGGTCTCAAAGCACATTTCAGGTATCAGGTGCCTCTGTTTCATCAGGCAGCCTCACAGTGTCCAGGCAAACATCCATCCTTGCACCATAAATACAGCCCATTCCCCCAGACCTCCCTTTCTGATTACTCAAGAGCCCCCTTCACTCGTGATGTCACTGTTCTTACTTTCATAGGTTTATCGGCCTTGTTGCTTGAATGACACACATTGCAAATATTCCCATATGAATAAGGATGCAATTGTGTCTGCTGCACAGGGTTCAGGGGGATTGACGAGTACTGAGCTTTCCTCTCTCGTTTTCCCTGTTCTTGAACATCACTTAACTTCACTGAAGGCTTGATCAAGCCCCAGCTTGATTGTAATTGAAATTCTAGGAAGCCCTTTAAAAAACCACAGAAGTTCTTATTCCCATTTTGGCCTTAGAAAAAGCCCCACTGCCATTAACATGTTGCTGTCATTCTTGCAATCAGCTGTAGGCATGTGTATAATAATGAAGTTGTTCCTGCAGGTGAAATGGCATGGCCTGCTTTAGTAGGTTTGCTCCTCATGAGCATCCAAAGCTCTTCTATTGTTTCAAGCAACAAGAGGAAGCTGGGCTGCAGCATTCCCTTCCTTAAGAGGATAAATCTGCAGCTCTCACAAAATCCATAGGATTTTTCACTCCTTTCAAGTTCAGGGTCATTTTTTTTTTCCTATTGGGTGTATCCGCACATCTCATAAAAGCTAGCTGGATTATACAGATTTAACTCAACGGATAATAGGATTTTACGTGTGTAAAGAATGGCAGATGAAAAGAAATATCTTGACATGTCAGTGGAACGAGGTCCACTGAGCGAATCGCGAGCACAGAGCTCACGTCATATTTTAAAGAAGAAAATTGTATTTTAATAACAGGATCAGTGCTTCTAATTGCAACTTCATAGTTGTGTGCCTGTAATTTAAAACACTGAGGATATGACTTATGGACTAGAAATCTGATAAGCATCATTCTATCAATGAGTGAATCCCAGCAATTACCTCGCTGCCCCAACCCGCATTGAGAAATCCCCTCTTGGAAAGGAGGGAATTAATATTCTACAAGCATCTTCTGGGAAAGCAGGGTCTATGAAGCAAGATGGTTTCTCAGAAACGCAGCTTGTGAAGTCCCATATAAACAGCTTTCAAATGAAGAATCCTAAGGTGTCTTTTTATATTTATAGTGTTAAAAAGATATCATGAATGTGAGATCTAGTTACTTAGCCTCTAAGGCACAAAGCTATTCTGGCATTCAACCCATTCTCTATTTAGGGACGTGCATTCTTCGGACAGCTAAGATCCTTTGGGCAGATAAAATGTGGGGCAGAAAAAGGGGAGTCTATGCATATTCCTATGGAATAGCCATTGCTTTTGAAATACGCATCATCAGTTCCATTTCAATAGCTTTTCTGTGCAGAACAAATGCTCACATCTTACATCTGTCATCCTCAGCTCATTTTTGAGATTCTACAACAGTGGCTTCCTAGCCCTGCTGAAAACATTTTCATCTCTGCAGCTGCTATAAAGACCCATATCAGCAAGACAGAGGAGTGGTTGGCCGTACACTGAATCTATTCTTAAGCTGCTAACAAAGAGACAAAGCAGAGGAAAAGGGAGGGAAGGGGTCTGCATATGTTGGTCCTATTCACCCTAACTTTGGGATGAAATCCCAGCTCTAAAGCCATCCTAGCCATGCCACTGACTTCCCTGCAGATAACACCTTGCTGTCTTTCAGCTCCATGCATTTGAGATGCTGCACAAGAAGCGGATAAGGCCTCTCCAGGCTCCACATGTGGATTTTTAATTAACAGAGACACACAGCAGAACCAACAGACCATATGGCATATTACTGGGTACTTACCAGGTATGTAGCTGCACAGTCTCTCCATGGCTGCCTTTACTGTACTGTTGTGCCACTGCGCAAGCTGTTCGATTACAGACACCACAAGCACGCACCCTTCAAACAAACAAACAGAAAGAGGGAACAGGGTTACCTGTGAAGTGTGATGGAGCACCCTGTGCCGTGGAGGTGTTTCAAGCATCACTGGGCATTTCATTTCTTGAGATGCTCCATGGCAGGTCGGTGTTCAAGGGGAAAACATATCTGTGAATTCTACTCTTTACTCAAAACCCAGAGGTTATCACAGAGAGGATGCCAGAGGAGCGCATGGAACAGCCTGGCTTTTACAGCACTGGATGTGGCTCCTGGAATAATGATTTTCCACCCTTGCAAGGGCGAAAGTTAAGGAGCCAGGGGACAGCTGCTGTTACAACTGCCTGCTTGGCCACCTGCTCCCTCGCTATTTCCCACAAGAAAAAGGACACAGGTCTGCACCTGAGGGGATTTCTACACTTCTCAACACACACCACACAGAGCGCTACCAAAACCAAACGCGTGTGAAAGCCTGCAGAAGAGATGTCACAAAGCAGATGTATGTGCTGAGCATCACAAAGCGCCCATGGCATCAGCTCTTCAATGACTTCCCTCTGAAGCCCAGCAGTCTTTGGCATGCACAGGGCTGCTGGGCCCAGCTACCCATTTGTTAATGCCAAAACGTCTCTAGAGTTCATTCTGCTTTCCTTCTGTGGCTGGAAAGAACCCATTCCCTATGACCTATGGAGCAGGTTATTTCTCATCACTAATCTGAGGGTGAGCAAGGCTAAAACCCATCTGCTCCTTGGACTAGCTGTGGCTGAGGCCCAAGACCTTGCATAGGGAAGTATTTCTTGAGATGTGCAGCACTTTTTCTGGTATTTTATGGGATGAAGTAGGTTCAATATAATCCCCACAGAGCAATCATTCAAAATCCACCTGATGACCATAAATGGTTCATTTCGAGTGGGTTTTAGATTGCTGCAGGCCTGCGTTGTGCTCTGTCTCTGCAGCGGCTTCATCGTTTTACAATGAAGCCATGTTTGGCCATTCCAGTTCTGAGCAATGTAGTCAGACCTGGCAGGAGAGCGAGATGCCAGCCTGTGTAACAGGGCTGGGTACCCCAGGCAGCCAGGAGACAAGGACACCAGTTTCCAGCAGCCTGAATAAAGATTTCTCTTTGCAATCCCTGTAGCTGAGCCCTGTTTCCTCCTCCCTGCAAGAAATCTCAGCTCTCAGGACGTGCTCTGGCAGTCTAGAAATGAAGGAGAGCTGCAGCATTTGGATGTGGCTGCAGATCCACCTCTCCCCAAAGCTCCAGAGCATTAGTGTTCAGGTTTTCAGACTGCCACGGCTCTTTAAAGTGAGCTTTGCAACTCCTTCCAAGCACCCCTGCCTCTGTGCTATTAAATCAAAGTGCTGTTTTTTCAACGTAAATAACTTTGATGCTCCTATGGATCAAGAAGCAAGTCAAAGAGGAGGTAATACAACTGGATCTTGCTGTAGGACCAATATCTTTAAGTCTTCTATTACTTCTTCTACCCCAAATACAGTATTCCAGTGGAAATTATAGTGAACTTGCCACCTTTTTTGCAGGGATAAAAGCCCACTTCTCCATACTTATTAAATAAAATGCTCACACAAAGTCTTCTATGGAATGATTTATAAAGCATGCTAAAAGCCATTACCTCCAGTCAGCCAGAAAGAACAGGAGAACAAACAGAGGCAGATCAAACCAAGAGAAAACCCTGAAGCAAGTCATTCCTTTTGTCTTCTCCCTCCCAAACACAGCCAGAGGCTAGCCTGAAGAATTAACAGGTAATTAAAACACAATAGCTCATGAAGAAGAAGAAAGCAGAATAATAAAGAACCAAACTAAAACCAAAAGGGACATCCAAGCTGGAGGGCAAAGCATGCTCAGGACTTGTGCTCAAAGAACAGCCCAGGGCCGTCTGGTCCCTGTTTCACCTCCATCACTTAGTGCTGGGATGGTGGTGCACATCCTGGAAACACACCTAAAGGGCACTGCATAACTTCATTCTTACCAGGCCATATTATTAACACACATGAGCAACCTACAGTCAACCAAAACTACCCTTCCCCTGTCTCCTATGTCTGTTTTATTCACGAGGATGGAGGCTCAGAAAAACTGGATGACAAAAATGATGTTTAACCACAAACCCACGTATTCTTGCTGTGCCTTCCTTTCTTCTCTCACCGAGGGCAGGCTTTCACCAAACAATGTTGCTGTCTAGAAGTCAGAAAGACCACAAGAAGCCCAGGCAGAGAGATGGGAAGGAGCTTGTTTGTTCTTTGATTTTTTCTAAAGGAGGCAGCTTTTGTTGTTTCACCTCTCATTTCTTTGCACTGGGAGCCTGAGGAAGCTGTAGAGGAAAATGCTTCAGCAGGCAGGAGCTGGGGGAGCAGACAGTCCCCAAAACACAGGCTGAAGCAGAACCGGGCACAGTTCTGCCTAATGGTTGGTCTCGGGGTAAGGGTGCAAAGAAGATCCTCTGACTCAGGTGTCCCACGACTCATTCTCTTCTCATCTCCAGTACAGGTGATGCAGAGAAAGAGGCTTATGGGCAAACAGCCCGAGTGCTAGAAATCAACACAGTTGGGCTGAGGCTAACACCACCACCCCACCCCACCCCGGTATTTCCATTTCCTCTCTTACAGATGAAGACAGTCTCCTCTGAAGATGCGAGTTTCTCACCCTCGACAAAGTACCATGTGGGGTGGGGAGGGAATAGCTATTTTTGGTTCAGCTCAGTTGAATACAAAGAGAATCCTTAATCACAAACACAACCATGCAGGTAACCCCACTCATGGAGCGGAATCCCAGCGACTCAATGGAAATTCTTCATGTTGATAAGTCAGATAATTTTGTGTCTATCGAGCCAGGCCCAAAGGGAGATTCGCTTCACATGAGACTTAACGGAGCCATCGCTCAGTTTGTGCAGTACTCCATGCAGTACCTGCAACTACTAGATGCTATATGGATATAAATAACAATAATAAGAGCCTGGCTACTTGGGAAAAAAGCAGGCTTCACATCTTCTTCTGGATAAAAATGTGCTCCCCCCAGTAATTCAGTTTTTTCCTCTATGGAACCTATGTTCTGTAGGTAAAACCTCAAAAGATCAGTGTCTTAAAATGAATGTTAACTCAGACTATCCTCATTCCTACTACAAACCTGCTCTCTTTTTAATCACACATATCATTTTCCTCTGGATTTAGTGCCAGAAAAAGAATTCACCGTTGGCTGCAGCATAAGAGGCACTAAGCTCTAATGAAATGAACAGAAGTCTCGCTGCACACCAAATATCATCTGAAGTACTAACCAGTTATCCTGGCCTTTAATGGGTCTTAATTCTGCTGGCTAAAAATGGAAATTAAGTAGTTAGCTAAAAAGGACAGAGGGAAGTCAGCTGTCTTGGGCTGCAGAAATATCACTGCTTTAATTACTTGTGCTGTGTGCAAGATTATAAACTTTTCAATACTTTAGCACTTAGTAGTAGGAAAGCACTTCCAGGTCCGGCCATTAGCAGCTCTTGCTTGCTTTTTTAATTTAGCAGATATTTAGATGTGATTTGTTTCTCATCAGGAGCTGGGCACATATACAGCAATGTAGATCGGCTTCTTAATTAAAGGTTAAAAAAAGCTCTAAATCTTTTATAGTTGCACATGGTTTTCTTTAGAAACATGTTTCCAGAAATTGACTTCGCTATCTGGCCTCAATAACAGGTTTCCTTGACAGCCTGAAGGATGTTTTCTCTGGAAGAAATTCATTGGCATTATAATGCCTACCGGCCATTAGAAACTAGACTCTGCCATTAATAAAACGCCTGTCTCTTTCAGCGATAGCTTGTCCCATCTGCTATTAATTTCTGAAGAGATAAGAGAAAACCATAACCATTTTGCTCAGCAGCAGTAATCTGCAAACTAACATGTCAGGAAGTACTTCTCTCCATGTAGTGTGTAATAATAAAAAATAGCATGTAATAATAAAATGACATTTCCAATAAGCTCAGGGAAAAAAATCGTGTTCTGATAATAAAATCAGAGCCAGAGAAATTCATTCCCTGGCTGTGAAGCCTCCGGCAGTTTGAGCAGACTATTTAACTTAATCCACTTCTGCCGCACACGTTTGAAAGGCTCTATAATTAGAATTACACCTAGGGATGTCAAGAAGTGTCTGGGTAGTGAAAGCTGCCTCTCTTGAGTTTCTCATCTGTGCTATATTTGTCTGAGTAAAATTCCGTTACACGGGATCTCTGGTACCTGGCACATCCCCCTTTGCCATCCTTTGCTCACATTCCTGGGTGCTGGAGATCTTTTTTGCCTGCCAGCGAGATCGCTGCTCCCCAGCCATAAATTAAATGTACCCCCTGGAGCACCAGGAGGAAATAAGCCCCCAGAAGTGGCCTTGGATACAAATGGCTCTCAGCCAGCCAGGCTGTGGTCACCCTGCTTGCTCCTGGTGGAGCAGGAGCCAGAGCCTCGCTTAGCAAAGCAATAAACCTCTGCTCAGATATCTGTCTGCACCAATAAGGCCTTGAATAAATGAATCTGTCTATCACATTCCTGGTTTTATAATCTTCTAAGATAGAGGTTTTCCCAAAGCACAGTCTTCGCTTCTTCCCTTTAAAGATGATCATAGGCTTCAATGCATCTCTTAAAGCCTACGGATGAGGAGTCCCCAGAGCCTGTCTACAAAAGAGGATACTGCTATTCCCTGTGCAGATGCTGTTGATCTGGTGTAAGAACACGTCTTTCCAAATTCATCTCATCCAGCTCAACCTGGAACAAGACATTCAAGTTTGAAATAAGAGCATCCACATAGGCAGCTAATAAGAAATCAGGTTTTCTCCTCTGAGATGGGAACATGCATGCAGGCATTCTGGGTGCAGGTAGACAACGTTTATGCAAAGTTACAGTCCAGGAATGCTTTCTTTTTCACTATATATTCCTTTCCTAATACCTCCCAATACCCACTCTGCCTGCTTTCACTGCTCCTCAGCGCTGAGCTGACACTTTCAAAGAACTCCCCTTTATAACCTTGAGATTTCATTCCAGCGTGGAAATTCTCAGCTCAAGTAACGTAACTATATAATGCAAAGTTAGGATAGTTATTTTCTCACACACAGCCAGAGGATTCATTGCTTTGAAAGGTAATTTAGAAAGGGAACTGAGTGCAAAAGTCTTTTAACACAGACTTTGCTTCCTATTCCATTTACAGTGCTAAAGTATTTCATAGAGATACTGAAGTCATGGAATACAATTACAGGTATCCATACTCAAGTATGTTGGCATACACAAGACCTTTACCCCCTAACTTTGCCAAGTGCCATGAAATATATTGGAAATGCTAAATCTTGGTACACTATTACAAAAGCTGCTGTTGGGCGTAAAAGTATACACAGTATCCTCCCTAAACACATGTTTGAAATATTAATATCAATATAGCAGTATTTTGATTGCACTGGAGCTCTGTAACAAACCCAGCAAATCCTGGAACATCAGTTATCATCTCTGTTGCTCATGCAATAGCAGTGAGCCACTTTAGACCCCTCACTTCAGAGCTCCATTCATTGTTCTTTCTGTAAGACACTCAATGAGGAGTCTGATACAGTTAAGCCAGTACAGAAAATTCAGTTTGCATCTAGTGGAAGACTCTGGTATCCATACCTGCCAGCCAAATGGATCCCTCGTGTTTCCTATGTTACATTTTAAAGAGCCCTATTTAACAAAATCTATAGCCCCAGGCATTTCCAATGGAAATGCTTCCTACATTAATACGGGGAAAAGAAAGTCTATGTATGAGTGCCATTAACGTGTTTTTCTTTTCCAGATCAGGAAAGGGTATTGAAGATTTACTGACTGGTGGGAGAGGAAGTTAACGTAACTGGATAACTTCATCCTTGCAGCACAGGTTTGACCATTTGAAGATTCTGAACACATAAAACTTGTTTCAGATACACAGCTCCTAAACCACTGAAAGGGATTGCCTTAAACATAAGATATTCTGTAGAGGGCTAACACAAACAAAAGTGGGAAGCACATGCACTGTGGCAATCAGCAGCCAAAAAGACAATCAATACTTATACTAAAGGCAGGCATCAGTAAAGCATAAAAGACTACCCATGTCTACAAATGCACATATATATGATTGTGTATTTAGACACACATACATGTGTATATGTCAGTATGCTAAGCACACCTTTTTACTGTGATCAGTATAGATAAATATGCCTTTTACAGCCATAAACACGCAGCAAGACTTGGGGTGATTTAGAAAATGAATTTTTCACCACCAGTTGCTGAAGAATATGAATAGCTGCAGAAAATATTCCTGTTTTAATAGATGCTTTAGTATCTGTACTGCGCTACTGATGCATCTGTGTTTTTTCTATCCAAAGCATAATCATAGGAAAGAATGCTATGGTAAAATTTGGCATTTATTACAGATTACCAGGCCAAATTTTGCTGCAATTTTGAGTAACTCAATTTTGAGTAAACTGAGCAATGTTGGTGAAGTGAACAGAGATGCTGCAGCTTAGCAGCTAGCTGCTGTAATCAAAGTCCATTCCCAGCCTTTCTGAGTAAAACACATTGTGGTGCTACAGTGATATTGGGCATGACCTTTGTGGAGAACTCACTGAGCTGTAAATTATACGTTCTGTCATGGTGCCTCCCCAGACAATACGTGCACAGCCACTTTGTCTGAGTGCAGTTATTAAAAGCCTCCAAGTCCATTTTGCATGTTCCATTGTGGGAAGTTATTGGGACTTCCAAACGCTACCAGTCCTGCTGTGGCTCCGCAGGGTATGTTTCATCCCTGCACTCACGCACAGCTAGATGGGGGCAAACTGTTGAGGATATCAACTATCACGCGAATCAACACAGGTAGAGGTTAGTGTTTTACGCTGCTGGGAAGCTCTGAAACATCCGCTCTTCAACGTAATCAGAGCTGAAAGTATGTTTCAAAGCTGAGCATCACCATACACCAGGAATTATGTGCTCATGGGTGAATGGAAGAGGTGACCCACAAAGGTTGCTGAGAATGGCATTATATCGAGCACAAAGCTGAGGAAATCTGCTTCCCCAGGTGCTGACCCACAGGATCTCCCCTTGTGTGGGGAGATGGGAAGGAAGATGGAAAACGCTGTGGTCTGGCTGTACTGAGCGCTCCCTGTCTAATCACCTCATCCCAAAGAGGGCAGCCAAAGGTAATCACCTGAAGAGCAGGGCAGCCTGCTGATGGAGAGAGCACCAATACACCCTGCTGTCTGTAAATGGCTCTTGTGATTACAGCCCAGAACCCCTGAAAAGCCAGCCTGGAAGAAGTCATCTTACACACAGCTCTGACCTAGCAGTTGACCTATGGCATCTCCGCCAAACCAGAGTACCCTCTGCCCACTGAATTAAGGACCTTCACTATGAGACACTGGCACAGGGCACCCAGAGAAGCTGTGGCTGCCCCATCTGTGGCAGTGTTCAAGGCCAGGTTGGACACAGGGGCTTGGAGCAAGCTGCTCTAGTGGAAGGTGTCCCTGCCCGTGGCAGGGGTTGGAACTGGATGAGCTTTAAGGTCCCTTCAACACAAACCAGGCTGGGATTTTATCTAAGCTGTTCTGAAAGGACAGGGTAGACACAGGTCTGTTAAGCTCTCTAATGAGGTCTTTTATATCAATCTCAGGAACTGATGGCAGTGCTCACTACCACCACTATTATGAATTTCTCTTCCTAAACTGAATGTCCCTGCTGCTATTCAGTTCTGTTATTTCTTGTCATAGTTTTTATAAACCCGGAGAATGGATCACCCCCTTCATGTTCTCAAGGACAGATACATCTTTTCTCAAGTTTGTCTTCTCTAGACTAATTAACTCTAATTTATTCAGACTGTCGTTGTAGCTTATGTTTGTTTTTCTCTGAAACCTCCTGTCACTGTGCGTCATTCCTGATAGCCCCAAAAGGGAAGGCAGAAATTCCTCTGAGGCTTTGTCAATGCTGAGAAAGGTAGTGGGTTACTTCAGGTCTTGCAAGCTAACTTCTGTTCACGCATCTTGGTGCGCACAGCGTGTGTTCTTCATGACAGCATGCCATCATTGTGCCACTACAAGTCCAAAAGATCTTCCCTAGGGATGCTACCCAGCCATTCCTCACCTGCTATACGTGCCATTGACTATTTCTGCTGCAGTGCCTTCAACATACTTGTACTGAAATGACCTTTTTTGAGGGCAAATACTCCAAGTTGTCAAGATTGTTCTGAATTTAATCCTGCCCTCTATCGTACTTGCAAACCTTGTCAGCTTTGTACGAGCTGCTCCTTTGATAGCGCACTATTTCATTATCCTGGCTAATGAAAATATTGAGTGACATTCAAAACACAGGTCCAATAAAGATCTCATTTTGTACATCCTTCTGCTTAGCAAGTGAGCCACTTGTAATTACCCTCTGAACAAGACCACCCACCAGTTTTGTCCTGCCCTGTAGAAGCTTAATCAATGTCACAAGTCTCTCAGCCATTAGATTAGCGCCGAGGTGGTGCCAAAAGCCCTACTGAAGTCCAGCTGTAACATCTACTGCTTTTTCTGTGGCTGCATGCCATTATCCCATCAGAAAAGAAAATTACATTGATCTGACACTGCTTCTTCTTGATAAATCCAGTGAGATTCTTACTCATATTTACTCTTGAAAGATGCTTTTATAAAGCTTTTATAACTATTGCAGGGTTTTTCTAGGAATTGATGTTTAACTGGCTGATCTACAATTCCCCAAACTTCCTTTCTTTACTGTGCTGAAGAGAGATGAATACAGCAGTTCCCTCCTGTCTTTCAGTGTCTCCCCTGCTTTCTGCACCGTCCAGGGCAGCTTCTGCCTTTCCTGAGGTTGCTTTGGATGCTTTTGGATGAAGTCTCTTTTGCTAGGGAGCAGCACATTTTGAAAGGACCCTTTAAGGGCCCTCTTGTAATTCAGGCTGATGGGAGGTAAGGAATAAAACCTTTAAAAATTAATCAGAAATCGCAGAAAAAACAAGAGCATGATCTTAGCTCTGATGAAACATCACCACTAGTGTCAACAGTTACCAGTTTTACTGCACTGTCTTTGGGTACCTTACATTAACTTCAGTAAAACCTTGTTTGCCCTGTAAAGCAGGCAGTATTTTCCTCAGCTGATGCACAATACACTTGCTCATGACCTGCTGACCGATGCCCAGCTCATTCCTGAGTAGTGATTGTCAGCTTCTGGCCAACTCCCCCCAGTTTCTATACTGAGACATAGTATGGAATATCCCTTTGTCTAGTCTGGGTCAGGTGTCCTGGCTTCTTGTGTCCCTCCTCACTGCAGAGCATGAGACTGAAAAGTCCTTAATCACGGTAAGCGCTACTGAGCAGCAACTAAACCGTCGGTGTGTTATCAGCATTGTTCTCAGACTAAAGCCAAAACACAGCCCTGCACCAGATACTTGGAAGAAAACTCAATTCCAGTCAAAACCAGGACAATGGGGAAAGTCAAAGACCCCAGGATCTGAAGGGCTCATTCATACTTCATTTTTGAGAGAGAAATACACAGCTTCTTGTTCTCGAGATGCCGCACTGAAACAGTCAGGCTGTGCCTAGCAAAAGGGTTTCTATGTCTCATCCTGAATAAATCCCTTCAGCTGTACTGCCAGTCAGCAACAAACCTGGAAACAAAAACCAGACCGAGTGTTCTGCTCCCAGGCCAGTGCAGAGAGCAAAAACTCCCCATGCTTTCATGAGGAAAAGCATCTTCATGGGTCTTTGCATACAGGAACACTTACCAAGGCCCTTTTGTCTACCTTAAGGAAAAAGCAGGAGACTGTATCACAAGCAAAGAGGCCCAGAGGAAGGTGTGCAAAACTGGGGAGGGGGGAGGATTTTTCCAGCCTGGGGAGGCAGGAAACACTGATGGAGAAAGACTGTCAGATGTTGATAAAATGACCATGTACTGTTTAAGAGCAGGTTGGAGGTGGTCAGGAACTGCTTGGGCGTACTACAGCCAGAAAAATTATCATCAGGCCCTGTCCCCCTCTTTCCCCGATTCTAAAAGGCATTTGGCACAAGTCCCATTTTAGGTGGGAACACTTTCCAAATGCTTTCTTTTTACACCAAGTCCATTATTAAAAGACTTTCTGTGAACGAAGCTGTTGACTTCCTCAAGAAAAGGCAGCAAAAATGATGTGGTTTTTTCTGCAGCTCCTGAGGCTGGTGAAAATTCTGTCTAAACATTTCCCAACACAATGGACTTGGCTGGAAAACGCCACCTTCTTTTTTAGACAAGCAACAATCTGTAAGCAGAAATATTTTAGCCAACCTCCACTATGAGCCGCTGGAATTGTTCAGCGTGCTGTGGCAGCTCACTGGATGCACACCCTCCTCTCCTCCAGCCCTATTCCCTATATAGGCATATAGGTTCCTACCCAAAATACATTTGTCAGATGTGCTAAGGACAGGGGAGTCCCTTGAGGCATCAGTTCCTTTCCCAGGATGTCCAGCGTCTACCGGTGTAGATGGTGCCTACCCAGGGAACGCTGCTATAGCAAGGGGAACAGAAGAAAGAAGCGACCAAGTCATATCACATTCAAGCTGCATTTCAGTCCACTGCCATATGATTTCTACCTATTTCTTCAAGAAGTGTGACACTTTCCATGGAAAGGCTTAATGAGAAATATTGTATTGGTTTTGCTACTGAAAGAGAAATCCTTTTCTGACTGACCTCATAGCAACACAGCAATCTTGGCCATGCAGGTGGCACACACAGAGGAGCGCTCAGAAATGACTGTTCAATGTGCAGCCGCCTCATTTCCCTCAGAAAAAGAGAAGCAAATAACTTTGAAAGATTAAACACCTGAGCACACATTTAACTTGCATGAAAAAACCCACTGCTTCAAGAAAAGCTCCTGTATATTTGGCAGCAGTCATTTCGCCTGTTAAAAATGCTGCCTCAATCTGAAAGGCCAAGAAGACCCAGAGGAAGTTCTCATGGCTCTCTCCCAATGCCTTCCCAGATGGCAGACTGAGCTAGCAGGGGCTGGGGTCGAGCTGTTGAAAGGAAATCACAATCTTCCTCCTACAGAGGAAGCTCATCGTGGCTTAATTTCTGCTCCTAAGGGGCTGGTCACCAGATGAGTGCTTTCACTTTCCTGCTTGTGAAAAGGAAGAGACACAGATGGCTTGTCAGTGTTTCCAGGACTTAGTCAGGAGAGCAGCCCATCAGTGAACATAAGAGGGAGGTGAACTTGCTTGAACGAGTCCAGAGGAGGCCATGAAGATGCTGCGAGGGCTGGAGCAGCTCTGCTCTGGAGCC